>JAQIFY010002135.1:0-13586 GCA_028533085.1 Varecia variegata | reverse complement strand
CGTCAGCCTAGCTCACAGCAACCTCAAACTCCTGGGCTTAAGCGATCCTACTGCCTCAGCCTCCCGAGTAGCTGGGACTACAGGCATGCGCCACCATGCCCGGCTAATTTTTTTCTATATATATATTTTAGTTGGCCAGATAATTTGTTTCTATTTTTAGTAGAGACGGGGTCTCACTCTTGCTCAGGCTGGTCTCGAAATAAAGTAATTCTTGTATAAAAATTTATCTGTTTTGACAGTCTAAACAATGCATTCTGTTTAAAAACTTATGTTGGATGAAATAAAGTTTACTATTTTGAATAATGGCAAACAAAATTAATCTTACCTTCCTTATATTCTGAATCTAGACGTTTCTTTGTTTCTCCCTTCCATTTAGTGAGTTTCGAAGAAGTAAGAAAAAACATCAGCAAAGACGTAAAAAAGCTGAAATTTGCAATGGTTAGGATAAATCCAACCACTAGCCCTGAAAGAAACATACAAATACAGAATTATACTCAATCCATACATTAATGATGTGAAAAAAGAATGGAATTTCTTTTCAGTTATTTTTACATTACAACCGGCAATGTATATTTCTAATATATTTGCATTTTATCAATTAAGTTATTACCAAGAAGTAGGTGAAAAAAAAATAAATAAAAAAAAAATAAAAAAAAAATAAAAAAACTTGCTGATGGCTCAGGTGAAAAAAAAAAAAATAAATAAAAAAAAATAAAAAAATAAAATAAGTTATTACCAAGAAGTAAACTGAATGTCATTTTGATTATATCGATCATTTTTTTTTTTTACCACATTTTGGTCTCCTTTCAAACAATGCTATAGGAATGCAAGACAGACAAACTTTTTATAATCAAGTTGCAGAACAGAATGAACAGTAGTGATTTCATCATTAAACAATATATATTATATATACTGTTTGGATAGAAAGCTAGTTTGAAGAATTTCCAAACTAACCATGGCTCTCTCTGGGGAGACGAGATTATAGAATTTTTTCAAGTGCGTGTATTTTACAATTTTCCCCCTATAGCCTAGAATAGTTTTCTCCCTACTTGATAAAGGAAAATCAAAAGAAGTAAGCTTTTTATGCTTTTCAAAGAATTTTCATGTGCTTTCTCGTTATGCCTCACAAACTATGATGAGAAGATAGACAGTTTTTCTTAGCTAAGTTTTCCTGGGTAAATTCACAAAAATAATCCTGAATTTAATGTGAAACTAAAACTAGAATATGTTCTGTGAATGTGATTTTAGATTTTTAGACTTTTCTCTGCCTTTTTAGATTTTGTTCAGGCAAACAAAAAAAAAAAAGAAGGGGACATCTTTTATTTTTTGATGAATGATTAATTTCAAGAAAAGCTTATAAAACCTGCAGTTCAATCAGGCAAACAAAGAAGAAGGAAGCTTACGTTTCATGACACAAAAGAAAAAAAGCAAAGGGAAGATGCATTCTTGATATCACAGCAATGTGGAAAAGGCCATTGAAATCAATGGCTAAATTAGCTGAACATGTTTGAGACTTAAAGAACTTGCTGTGGGTTAAGAAGTTATAAAACCTCTCTCTAGGTAATTCCTACATAGTACAAACATATTCTGGAATGGGCTTTTAAAATTACCCAGATAATCTTTAAAGGCCTTTTGTTATAAAATTTGAAAATGTTCTTGTGAATAAAATTTGGTTGGAGAGGGAGCAAATACCTTCTATCTTTATCACCACCATAGTTTAATTCTACAAAAATGAATTAGAGTGAAAATATGAGTAAAATTAGCCATCTATAGTAAGTGGCAAAAAACAAGAAATAAGTGACGACTAAGAATATACAAAATTCAATCAAGGTGACCCCAGGAAATTAAGAACTGGATGTGACTGTCCCTAAGAACGCCTTTATCCCAAATGAGTTGTCCTGTACACCATATATATATAAAAAGAATATGCTAACAGATGGAGGTAGTCTGAATAGTAGCTATAAAACCAGAGTTTCAAAAACTGAATTTGTCATTATGTCTTGAGCATGGTCCAGGTAAAGGTGGTTTAACCAATCAACTCTAATATTTGGTTTATTCATTAAGTATAAATCTGTTGTAGACAGAGCTTTACTGTCTCTGGGCATTAAATTTATACAACTGTTAATAATTCTTCTCATTCTGATTGTATGCTCACCAAGATAACTTTAAAAAAAATTTTTTAACTTTTATTTGGAAATAATTTCAAACTTATAGAAGGTTGTAGGAGTAAGAGCAGTAAAAAGAACACTCATATACTTTTCACCTAGATTCACCTTACTATTAACACTTTGCCCCATTTGCTTTATAATGTGTGTGTGCTTTCTCTAAATACATAAATACACATAAAATGTATTTTTTGGAACTATTTGAGGGTAAGTTATATATATCATGGCCCTTTACCTCTAAATACTTCAGTGTGTATGTTCTAATAGGGATACGCTCTTACATAATCACAGTACAGTTATCAATTGCAATAAATTTACATTGATATATTTTTATTTACTATCTGTATTCCAATTTTGTCACCTGACTCAATAATATCCTTTTAGCATTTCCCCTGCAGCAAAGGATCCAGTGTAAGGTAGTTGTTACATCTCTTTAGTCTCTTTTAGTGTGGACCATTTCTATATACCTTTTTCTTTTCTGATATTGTCATTTTTGAGAATCCAATGGCCCCATTTTTAAAAAACATGTTCCTCATCTTGAGGTGTCTTATGTTCCATCATGGTTAGATCCAGGTTATGCATTCCTCACCCAGAAACTACATGGGTGATGTTGTATCCCTCTCAGAGTGTCACATCTGGAGGTTCCTGATGGCCATCCTCCTCTCACTGGTGATATTAATTTTGATCACTCAGTCAAGATATTGTGTAATTTCTTTACCATTTAATTATTATCTTTTCCTTTAGAATAAGAAGCAATCTGTGGGAAATACTTTAAAACCATGCAAATATCCTGCCCCTTATCAAAATTTCCCCCAGATTTACCATTTATGATTTTGCCTGATCCAATCTTTACAATGATGGTTGCAATGCTAATTTTCCAGCACTCTCTCCACATTTCCCAATCAGCTCTTGGCATTCTAACATAAGCAAGATCCCTACTTCTTTCCCCCCTACTAATAATCTATACCAATTATTATCAGTATAGACTCATCAATTCCTATTTTTTCTAATAGCTTATAATATATTACTGTGCTTAATTGTTGGTGCTTAGATTGGTTCCAGATTTGGTTAGTGGGTATTCTTTTAACTGGCTACTGTGCCCTTGTGACATAGCCTCATCATTTTTTTTTTTTTTTTTGAGCATTTCCTTTCTTTCTGGTGTAACAAGACGTTCTAGGCTCACCTCAAACCTACTCTGCCCCAGCCCTGTAAGCAACCATCTCTCTGATGAGCTGTGGCTCATTTTAATAAGTAATATATGTTAGACACCAAGATCTAGGTTCTCAGTGTGCTCATTGCTACTGGGGTATCTTTGCTGTTTGTGGACAGGGCAAATAATTACACACACTGATATACAGAAACATACAAATATACACACAGGAATATATACATATACATACATACACACATTTTAGAAATCATAAGATCACACCAACACAAATTGCAATCCGAACCCACAGGGTTCTCTCTTGCCTTCCTTCCTTCTATATTTGTATGTTTCACTTTCCTTAGTAAGAACCCTGACTCCCAACAATGACAAATTCACTCATTTGCTCAATCCTATATTATATCTAAAATTGTTTCAGAAATGCTTCACCCATACTACCACAAAACAAACCTACTAAAAATAGTTTAGGATTTGTTTGTAATTTTCCCCTCCCTTCAACCTAAGACCAAGGCATATAGTAAAAAACAGTGTTCACTGGTTACTCTTTTTTTTCCTTTCAGTGTGCTCACAGTATTCATTTGAAACGTAATTGAGTTCATTTCAGTTTGCTTTCAGTTTTAGATTCCCCTCCTTCCAATCCTTACTGGTTTAATTTCTTAAATATGTAGAACATGCTTCTAAATGTCAAACTTACATAAATAGGTATACTTAGAAAAATGTCACTTCTCCCCAGATCTCGCCCCCCCCCACATCTTTAGCTCTCACTCCAGTCTTTGTAAGCAACTGCATTATTTTCCTTCCTGTGTTTATGTTGTATTTGTTTATCATTCCTGTGTTTTTTTTTTAAGTAGATACATGCATTTTTCTTATTTTCCCTTCTTTCTTACTTAAAAGGTAGCATTCTCTATATGTTCCTTTGAACTTTCAAGCAAACTTTTGATAATTTTATAGTTCTTTTAGGGAGAGAATGTACTAATCTGCAATGAAAATTTAGGTCACTGTAACCAAGAAGCTGACATTCTGCTTTGTAAATTGGTCTCTCATGAGTTTTACTGGTTTGTGTCTAAACTTGAGAGAGCTTCTAGTCTGCGTGCCTGACAAAAATCTAACTCTAGTCCTGCAGGATAGGGGATCATTTTCCCAGAATGTGATAACCACACTAAGGTACTATTATCTTGTGTGGTCTTGCCCAGGCTGCCTGCTGTTATCTCTAGTTTTTCTACGTTATTCCTCCCTGTGAACTGATTCATCCCTGACTTACTCTGTGGTTGACAATACTCTGTTCTCTGTAACTCTCATGATAAATATATTCTGTTCTGTTAAATGAAGAATTTTATTAAATAAAATTATGTTCAATAATAGAGTCAATATTACATAAGACATTAAATAATTTAATATTTAATGAATCTATTTATTCAATAAGGAGGTATTAAATAAATAATATCCTATTAAATAAAAGAACAGGGGACCAGGTTTCTTTTTCTATAATAACACTTTCCATTGCTTAGCTCAAAATTCAAGAATCATAACCAATGAGACAGTTATTCATTGATTCATCCAAAGATGCTCAATTACTGGTATTTTACTTAAGTTTAATATATTTTAAGAGTGTAAGAAATAGGGGAACTTGGTATAAAGTAGTAATGAAGCACTTCAGATCTGGAGTTGAGTAGTCTAGAGTTCAAACTTTGGCTTCTCCACTTACCACTGTGAGACTAGCCTCCTTAAGCTTCAATTTCACATTAGTGAAATGAGAATAATCAAAATTCCTATCTCACTGGCTTGCTATAAAAAGTTAGAGATGATTTTTGTAATATGCTTATTATATTCCCCAGGATGTAGGAGACCCTTTAAAAATGTTAGCTAATGTCATTGGTATTGACAGCAGTGACAGTTCCAGTGACAAAAGTTCAACAATATTATTGTTATGCAAACTGTAAGTTTCTTCAATTGATTTTTTAATTGTTATAAAAGTAGTACCTAACTATTGGAGTAGAAAGCCAAAACATATGGAAGTATATGAACTGAAAGTCAAAGTGTCTGCCCTCTGCCCTTTCATGAATAGTAATTGTTAACAATTTGTTCCACTGTGTTTAAAAAAACCCAAAGTAGAAAGGGCCTAAAAGAACCTACACTGAGATGTTACAAATGGCAAATGGCCTCTATATCCTTTTTACTTCAATCACCTTAAAATACTACACAAAGTGATCAATGTTCATATTGATGACAGGTTCAGATTAAGGAAATAAGATAACGTGCTCTGAAGGAATGCTTTCCTTCATATAGTCTAAAAATATCTTGGAACTTTTGGCAACTCCCAGGTATGCCTACATTTTTACATTAGTAACTGCTATCTCCTGTTTATGTCTGTTCCACCTCTCCACTGTACCCCATGAATCTCTAATTATCAATGATTAGGGGTTCACATATGGGACAATAAGTTACTCACAAAGAACTTGAAGACTGAAACATTATGGCTGCCTTCTGAGCCTAAAGGTAAATTCTATCTAGATGCTATCTAGGGGAGTGAAAGAACACTGTCTACAAATGTCTGACCGTGGGAATAGAGTTACATCCCAAATTCTAACCAAGGTGACCTGGGTAATCTCTGGGAAGCAGAAGATGGAAAGGCAGGGCTGAAATTTCATAGTAATTTAATCAACCCAAATCTATCTAATCTATTGTCATATATGCATTTTATAGTAATTTATTGGTTAGCCAAAAATGTAGAAAGTGAAGGCCAAAAGAACCAGAAGTTGGCAGACTTGTCAAACTCTGTCCAAGGGAGGGGACTCTTTGACCTGTGGACATGTATTACTGTTTCTCAGACTTTGTACTCAGCAAAGCAGCCTTATAATTATAATCTGGCTTCTCAAGTGGCCTGACTACAAAAATAGGACATGCCTGAACAGTGATGTTTGTATTCCAGTTTGCCTGGTAGCTCTAGATACGATCACATTAATAAGGCAGCATTCTGGCTCATATATCAATCCCTTATGACAATGAGCAATGTTCAGCCAGTTTTCTTGGCCTGACAGAGTGAAGTTTCTACTTTAGAAAGACTAAACATAAGGCCTGAATTACAGTGACAAAAAAGAGGTAAGGCCACCCTTGTGGGACCAGACAGAGTACCAACATTGGCCTTTCCTGACAACACTCTATCTTGCTGCGTACTTCCATTACACTTACAGCATCTCCTTCTGGGGACTGGAGGCCTCAAACTCATCTTATTTATATCTGTCTCCCTTGACTAGAAGTGTAAGCTCAATGACAGAAGGATTTTTATTCACTGTTAAGATCCTAAGTGTTGGCCGGGCGCAGTGGCTCACGCCTGTAATCCTAGCACTCTGGGAGGCCGAGGCGGGCGGATCGTTTGAGCTCAGGAGTTCGAGACCAGCCTGAGCAAGAGCGAGACCCCGTCTCTACTAAAAAATAGAAATAAATTATCTGGACAGCTAAAAATATATATAGAAAAAATTAGCTGGGCATGGTGGCACATGCCTGTAGTCCCAGCTACTTGGGAGGCTGAGGCAGTAGGATCGCTTGAGCCCAGGAGTTTGAGGTTGCTGTGAGCTAGGCTGACGCCACGGCACTCACTCTAGCCCGGGCAACGGAGCGGGACTCTGTCTCAAAAAAAAAAAAAAAAGATCCTGGTGCTTGGTATACAGGGGACCCTAAGTATTTGTTAAAAATCAATGGAAAAATGGTAAACCACTCAGCCTAATAGTCTTGGCAAATAGAATTAAATTAAAACTTGCCAAGTCAAAAAGCCTGATAACAAATTGTCTACATTCACATGTTCAAAGGAAAACATTCAGTAACTACACAGAATGATGTTAATAATGAGTAGACAACATTTCCTTGGAGTAAATCACCTGCACAGTGCTTTACGGTTTACATGCACTTTCCCACATATCCCCTAATGTGACCCTCTCCTTATGCTGGCAACACTCTCTCTCTCCAGTAGACCAGAGCCCTCTACTTCAGTGTGCACCTTAAGCATTGCCTCCCCCATTCTCCCAACACCTAGGTATATGTTCCTGTCAAGGAGGGCTCTAAATACTCAGATCCTGAGGAAGTTCTGTAAGTCTTACTTCTCAATCCCAAACACACTAAAGTCATGATGTGGTAAACCTCAGTAAAATTCTTTATGTCTGTGAATAGCAGTAGTGGAAGAAAAGCAATTAAACTTTGTAAAATACTTGTTCACAAGTGCTTAGCATTTTACATGGATAACTCCTCATGATAACTCATTGCTATAGAAACTATTATTCCTTTTCATTTTACAGATGGGAAAATTACAGCACTGAGAGTTTAAGTAACTTGTGGTCATACTCCATGACAGTATTCTCAACTACTATGATATACTTTAAATCAGCAATACATTTTTTTATCCTTAAGGAAAAAAAACTTCCAAACAGTCAGATACCAACATTTCACAGAATGAAATCATTAGGAAAAGATCAGAGGTTTTTAAAATCAAACTATTATTTCCTAAGCACCTATTATGTGCCTACCACTATTCAAAAAAACATGGGACACAGAAGCATAATATACACTCTTTGTCCTCAAGGAGTTTAAAATCTAGTAGGTGTCCTTTGTTCTCAGGCAGATCAAGTGGCATATTATAGTAACCAGGATAATTTTTTAGAAGCAAACTACCTGATTTTAGAACTATCAGTTACTATTGAAAAGGAAATTAATAATATGCTTCCATCTACTACATTGGATCATTTCCACCTATCAGGGCTGGCAGCAAAGTAATGACTTTATTAGGTTTGAATCCTATACAATGTGAATGCCTCATTAAGTACTAAGAAGCCTAGAACAATATAACCTTTCTAAGTGGGAATACTTCATTTAATCTCACTCTGGGAGAGCTAATTTTAATTTTCTGCAGTTTTCATTATTTTCCCCCTAAAACTCTCACTAGCCTTCAAACCTCTCTATATACTTCTCCATTAATGCAGATGATAATAATCAGCATACATAATGAGGCAGGAGAGAGGTGAAAGAGGGATGGACAGTAATATGAGCAGAGATATAGAGAAAGAAATGAAGGTTTGTGGCAATGCCAATTTAAGTCATTCACATAGAAAAATATGGTTGAAAACAAATAATCACGAACAGTGAAGGTATGCATAGTGCTTTACAGTTTACAAAGATACGGTATCTCTCACACAATATCTTGTTTGAGCCTCACCAGTAAGCCCATAAGTATTACTACTGGACCCGTTTCATAAGAGATGAAGAAAGTGAGGCTCCCAAGTTAAATGACTGGCCAAAGTTCACATGGATAACAGGTGGCAGTGCTAGGTTTCAAATATATATCTTTTGATTCTCAATCAAGATAGGTAGGAAAAGAGTAGAGGCCCAAGGTCTAGAAGGTAGGAAAGGAAATGGTAGCAGGAAAGAAACAAAAGTAGAGATCAAAAAAGTAAGAGAAGTAGCATGGAGGCTAAAGGAAGATGGGATTTCAAGAAGGACTTGAGCTTTCTTGCTACAGGCAAACAATAATAAATACCAAGGCCAGGATACCTGAGAAAGAACATTTTTTTAGCAAATATAACTCTACGTTATTACATTCAAGCAGAGCTTGTTCAAATTATTTGTAATAAATGAGTTAATTCCAAGTGCCAACAGCAGTGCCTGGTACATAGTAAGTACAAATAAGCATTTGTTAAATAAATAAAACATAACCGTTCCTAATACTTGTTGATTATATGGTAAAAAAAATTCATACAAAGATGTCAACATGTCTAGTTAACTTTAATTCTCAACTACCAACTCAGAATGAAAAAAAAAAAAAACTCTCAATAGAACTTGAACAATGTTTCTCATTTATGAAAAAAAGAGAATTAACATGATTCTGAAGAACTCTACCTAATAATAATAAGTACTCAACACATGTTGGCTATGTGTCCAGGCACTGAGCTAAGAACTTGATAGTAATTACCTCATTTAATTCTCACTATGCCCTAAGAATGAAATCAAGGGTAGAGAGGAGGCGCTGAAGCTTATATAATTTGGAAGTCCCCTTTAAGAAAAAGAGTACAAAAATATCTTTTACCTTTGCAAAATTTACAAAACCATAGGACCATGAGAACATATTGCTAGGGCTCTTCCCAAGGCCTTGGAAGGTACTATTGCAAGTGAGGTGCCCTCAAGTTTAAGCTTCATTAAATTAATGATATATCCTTCTCTAGGTTAAATATTAAAAACTTTATTTTTTTATGACAAGAAAACTGAGGCAGAGAGGTTATATGACTCTTCCAAAGCTGTAACTATTATTCAAATTCATTCTGACTAACTCTAATGCTTATTCTTTTACCCATCATGCAATCTTGCCTCCATAAAGGTCTATTCTAGTTTATAAAACTTTATGAGAAACATCTGCTGTACTTGAATACAGAGGGGACAGAGGGTGTTTACAGCGCATTAGGGGCTAAAGATGAGCAACATTTTAAAGGTTGGGTAGGTGGCTTCCAGACTTGCCTGTTCTAAATAATCCTCATCCTGTAGTGATTATAACCCGTAGGAAGTATTTTGGGGGACTCCTCAAGTTTTGGTGTTTATAACACTGGTAGGATATGAAAGTTCTAATGTCAGATCAGATCATGTCATACTCCTGATTTGAGGCAAGGAGATCTTACCTAGTTTGGAATTAAATTCTGACTGTGGTCTACAAACCCCAATATGACTCAGCCCTTGCCTATTTCTTCAACTTTATCTCTACTATTTAAATGAGCCTTATTCTTCTCACTCTCCAATAAGGCAGGTTTGTACATGTCAGGGCTTTTCCAATTGTTATTCTGTCAGCCTGGAACATCCTCTCAGATCTTCTCATTACTGGCTTCTACAGGTCCCAGCTTAAAATGATCTCCTTAGAGAAAAGCACCTGACCTTTTCTCTGTCTACAGAAGAATGACCCACATCTTCCAACATACACACTATTATTTTTTTTCTCATAAACTTCATCATTATCTGAAAAGCTTTATATATTTTATTATCTATCTGCCCTAAAGAATAAAAATTCCATGAGAACTGAAACCTTGTCCTTGTTCACAGCTACATCCCCAGTTTCTAGACCAGTGGCACAGAGTAGTAAGTGCTTAATAAATATTTGCTAAAAGAAGGAATAAATGGCCTGTCCCTAACTCGGTTCTGAAAATTAATCTAGAACACTAAGTCTAGAATGCTTTGCTTGAGGTTACTGATAGCAATTTGCAAGAATTATTCTTTCCAACTGTTCCTCTATGTTACACCTAGGAGAAGAGCTACAATGTTTCTGTTAGTAGGAGACTAATCAAACTAAAGGAGCAGAATAGTCAAGGTCCTTTCTGAAAAGTCTATCCTATTAATCTACTTTATATCAATTACAAAGTTAAATCTGTATGTTACACTAAAACTATATGTTACTTTAGGAAATGTTAACAATAGGAATGCTGAGCAATACATAGCTTTATCATGTCTAAAATATATAATGTCATGATTTGTAGTCTCATATATTCAGAATTTAGAAAACATAAGTTTAAATTATATAAGCAAGCAATTATTATACAGTTAAACATTCAAAATGAAAACATACCTCCTAAAGCTCCACTATGATCTAGACTTTTCTTTTTAAAGCCATTAGAGACAATCAAAACAGGAACAACAACCGAAAACAGCCAACGCCAAGGAGAAACAGGCCGTAAATTACCTGAAAAATTAAAAAGGTGGAGCACAAATTGTGAAATCTGCACAGGTTAATCTTGGCAGTAAGTTTTGATCACTGCTATCTGGATTAAAATACTATCAAAAGTAGAGAGACTGAGATGAAGTCACCAAAGAAAAATATAGTCATGTGTCACTTAATGATAGGGATATGTTCTGGGAAATGTGTCCTCAGGCAATTTCATCGTTTGCAAACTAGACAGTACTCACACAAACCTAAATGGTATAGTCTACCATACACCTAGGCTATATGAGGAACCTGCAGCCTCAAAGCCACATGTGGCCCTCCAGATCCCCAAGTGCGGCCCTTTGACCGAACACAAACTTCACAGAACAAATCCCTTTATTAAAAGGGATTAGTCAATTATAACACAATGGTTAGTATTTGTGTATCTAAACATAGAAAAAGCACAGTAAAAATGCAGTGTTATAACTTTATGGACCATTGTGTATGTAGTCTGTCATTGACTGAAACACTGTTATGAGGCACATGACTGTATTTATGTTGAGATTTGTATATTTCCAGAGGGGCAATCTTACCGGGAAATGGTCAAATAAGTTACGTCCAAGTTTTGAGAATATTTACAGCTATTAAAATATTTATGATAATGTGTATTTCAAACGTGGGCATTTGGAGATTGAAATGAATCTCTGGTTCCTCATTTTTCTGAAAGGCATGTTTTAAATTTCAAGAACTACATAGAACAAATTCTTTATTTAACAGGATCTTATTCCTCCCTCTGCCTTTCAGAGCACACCTGATTCAATGGTTAGAAATTGACTTTTCCAAAGGTTGCATCCAGCTCACAGACGTTTTGTTTGGCTAGCAGTGTTTTCAAACAATTTGAGTCAATAATTAAAGATTAGGAGATTTCATATTTAAAAAAACCAGATTCTTGGCTTCTGTTTTAAAAACCTAAAGTTCTGACCCACATGGCAGAATTAATTGAAGGTGAAGAAAGGCCTCCTCTTTTAGACAAGCCATGGTTTTCCTGTTTTAATTCCCCACCATTTCTGACAGATTCCTAAACACCAAGGCTGAATGATTTCCTTACAGTAAAGAAAAACATGAACTATTGCTTGTGTCCGTGTTTCTATCAAAAATGGGAAAATGAAAGCCAAAGAGCGCCAGGCGTTCACCAAAAACTGGGAAAAATCCTATTTTTGAAAGTAAAAACTATTGACATGTTTAATATGCAAAAACTTGGCCAGCTTCATTCATTTGCAGATGACTGGCCCCAGGGGGACACTTCAATTTACAAATCTTGGTTTATTCTATTTAGTTTAGGTCATAATCCTGGCACCAACAATCTTCTCATTTCCCTCCCTGCAAACTCCTACTCCCTACTGTGAATCATTATGAATGAACAGCCCTACTGTACACTGGAGAACACCTATCCAATTATTCACAGTCTCTTTACAAAAGGAGTAAGATCTGAAATGGCAATCACTTATGATAACCATTTATAAGAGTTCATTTTTCTCACTCTCCTTTTCACTTTTTCCTTTGTTCTGAACTGACCAGTATTTTGTCTTTACAGGAGTACCAAGGAAGTTTGTGTGTAGATATGCTCATGCTCTAAGGTACCTTCAAAACCTTAAAGACCTGAGTCTGGAATAGCTTATGGCAAAGTAGCTTCAGGCTTTAAAAGGAGTCTATTCTTCTGAAGCGATCAAATGTCAGACAAATCCTTCAAATCTCAAATGTAAACATTATACTGTCTTTAATTCTTATTTTTACAGGACACTTGAAACTGATAAACCACATTACTAATATTCTTATTCAAAATTAAAAGCATCACTGATAGCCTTACAAAACTACGTTTCACCTCACTTACTTTTTAACCAAGATAGATAGCATAATTACATAAAATATTAAAGACATTTTGAAATAGGTATAGCTAGTATTCTCACACAAGCATCTATTAAAGGGTTTAAAACGTTCAAGGCACCGTTTACGGTAGTAAGTTAAATTCAGATTGTGGAAGTTAAGTAAACACAATCATTCATAACCATGAGTTCACAATGGTACAATTTCAAATCCCCAGATTAGATTATAGAAAAACAATTTAGAACAGGAAGGTAGTTTGAGGTCAGGAGTTCAAGACCAGCCTGAGTAAGAGTGAGACCCTGTCTCTACTAAAAATAGAAAAATTTAGCCAGGTGTGGTGGCTCCTGTCTGTTGTCCCAGCTACTTGGGAGGCTGAGGTAAGAAGACTGCTTGAACCCAGGAGTCTGAGGTTGCAGTGAGCTATGATGACGCCACTGCACTCTACCCAGGGCAACAGAGTGAATGAAACTCTGTCTCCCCCCACAAAAAAAAAAAAAAAATTCATACTTACCATAATAAGTGCTTGCAGTCATTGACATAATCCAGAAAGCTAAAGAAATGCAAATAATCAGGCTCAATATAACTATATTAGTTATCATCTTTACATATCTTTTGCATATATTGTCGTCAAGATTTGTCATGGAAGGTAAGGATATGAGCACCTGAGGGAGAAAATATATAGCCTTTCTGAGATAAACAAAGTCAT
>JAQIFY010002134.1:0-13586 GCA_028533085.1 Varecia variegata | reverse complement strand
TTACTTTCACCGTATGGAAGATATGCGGAGTGAGGCATAGTGGGACTTAAGTAATTTTCTCAAGAGGTCACATAAGTTATAGCTGGTGACATCACGGTATTCAATCCAACATGATATACTGCCTGAGTGAAAACAAAAAAGGAAGAGAGAAAGGAAGTCTGGATTACTAATCTATGTTGTATACTTACGAAATTATGAGATATTTAGTATCTAAGAAATTTCTCTGGAAGAATTTAATTGACCAATGCAATACACTGTTCTTTTGGGGCAGGGCCTACACTATTCTTATTACTTCACATTAGAGATAATAGTCAGGGTATTACTGAGTCCTAAACTGCTTTTGAAAAATGATTAGATCACCTCTAGCCAATTATAAGCCTAAAAGCTTGTCAAAGAATGAGTGTATATTTCATTCAACACCCTTGCAACACAGGTTTTCCTTGGATTTCACTATTCAATAGTCAAATGATTAGCATTTATCTTCTATATCAATTGTTCTCCTAAACTGCCATTCATACAGCAAATTTGGATTTTCACATACAAAATGACAAATAATGCGAATTACTGCTGGGTGTCACTGCTCATCAACCACCTAGGTAGTTGATATATCACCACAAACTTTCTCTGTACAGCAACATTTTTGCATTCATGAAGTAAAATTCAGAAATACTCTCCCACCACCCCCACTGCCTAATTTAGTCTAAAGTGTAAGGTCAATGAGAATGTTTAATTTATCTGTGTGAAGCACACTGTGTATAGCATCAAGGAACATCATTTATTTTCTGGATTTTGTACGATCCTCCCAGGTGTTTCTACTAATACTTCTTTTTTTTTTTCTTTTCTTTTCTTTTTTTTTTTTTTTTTTTTGAGACAGAGGTCTCCTTTTGTTGCCCAGGCTAGAGTGAGTGCCATGGCATCAGCCTAGCTCACAGCAACCTCAAACTCCTGGGCTTAAGCGATCCTTCTGCCTCAGCCTCCCGAGTCGCTGGGAATACAGGCATGCGTCACCATGCCCAGCTAATTTTTTCTATATATATTTTTAGTTGTCCAGATAATTTGTTTCTATTTTTAGTAGAGACAGGGTCTCACTCTTGCTCAGGCTGGTCTCGAACTCCTGACCTCGAGCGATCCACCTGCCTCGGCCTCCCAGAGTGCTTGGATTACAGGCGTGAGCCACTGCGCCCGGCCTAATACTTCTGAAAGCAGTTATGTGCAAGAAAATTAACTATAACTTGATTTAATTTGTAAGTTATTTTGAAATTCTCAAAAATTTTCAAGTCATTGATACTTTAGGGAGGATTAAATAAAATTAACTCACGGGAGCTATTCATATTTGTTTTCTAGTTAAAAAATGTATAGATTCATGACTTCAGTCACTTTTTAAATAAGGCTTATTTTTGTTGAAAACTGTGTGAGCCCACAATGTTTGTTACTATTTGTATCTGTACAGTAGATATTAACCACTCTTGTAGGAAACAGCAAAAGCTTTCCTGCTGGAAGAGAAAGATGAGAATGGGGGAGCGAAGCAGGTGCAAGACACAACCAGATGGAAATTATTACCATTAGCTTGCAATCAGCATCCTAAAAGAAAAGACTTTAAAAACATGAAAAGCTGAAGTTTTCTCTTCCTGCTACATGAGGCTAATATTGCACTGTTGCACTTAAATACACATCTCAGCAGGTCTCCCAGCTATGGGAGGAAAATTCTGATGATCATACTGAAAACAGAACCATTGAAAAGTTCATGCTGAATAGGAAGTCTGAATTTACGCCTTTCTTCTGTTAGTAAGCTGCAGCAGAATTTTCTGGAAAGTGAAATTAGCTTAAAAATTCAAAATAAAACAACAAAAATAAAGGTTCAAAATGTTTTGCCAAGATCCCTATTATCATGGAATAAACTGTACATTTTAGAAACCCTAAATCCAAACCGATTATAGGGTCCATAGTCATTGCTGTCACTTCCTTGTCAGCAGAAAGCTTAGGAACAGCAGTGTCTGTACCTGTCCCCTCACACAATGAAGCATGTAGTGAAAGAAATTTTATTAGGAGAAAAGCAAAAGTGGAAAAGGGAAAATAATTTCTTGCATTCTTTCTTGCACAAGAATCTCAAAGCAATTCTGCGCCACATATGCCTGGTTTTATAGCTTCAGGGAACACTATTCACAAATATGTGGCTTTGTCATCAGAAAATATAACACCTACACTCTGCTGGTTTAAACTGAGTCATTAGATGTATGCCTTTGAAAATTTAAGAAATCACTTCTCTTTAGCCTGCCTCGGTGTTTTTCTATGGCTCATTCTAAAGAATTTGGAGGATGATATGTGCATGCTATTCATGGAATAATAGAGATGCCTTACTAATGGTTTACAAAATGTTGCTTCATAGAATATCATCAGGCATTCAAAAGAATAAAACAGATAACTCATCTAGATATAGAGATTCTTAAAATCAAGAAAATTTTTTATTTGAAGAAATGTGTTGATTTGATACCTATAGTCTTTCTATGTGGCTGATTAATATTGAATTAGTATTTGCTTAATAACAAATTATTTAAATGCTTCAACTTATAATAAGTTTTACTAAATTAATTCCCATGAGAATTTGTCTTTACTGTATTACTATGTTTTTGATTATATTGAAGATATCAAGTGATATTGCATATAAAGCATATACCAAGTGCAAAACGTTAGACCATTTTAAACATATTATGCTTTATGAAAATATCTACATTATTAATCCTATATAAATAGAAGGCAATTATTCCCTATAATATACCTGAAAGAAATGTATTCCAATACCATAAAGTATTTAATTATGGAAATTATTACATATACTACATTCTCATTATAGAATATTTTACACTCACCTTTAACTTTTTCACTTATGTGCTACTAAAATTTAACCATAGTTAAATTTAATAACATCATATCTGTTATTATATATTTACATATAAATTACATTTTGTGTTATATTCCCTTTATTTATATTATTTGAAGTATTTTATTTTACAAAATACCTGGGGGCACCAGCCAACTGTACTGTCACAAAATAGGTAAATATAAGGAATATATGTGGTGTGAAAAAGAGTGGAAGAATATGCCTTAAGACAATGTGACTCTCAGTTCTCCAACCCTGGGGAATTTAATTGGCCAATAGCCCCAGTGCTACATTCTGAAATTCACCGCATAACAATGCTAAAGGCTATGTTTTCTGTGGTCTGCTTCCAACCAGTGCTTGAAGACAGCAGGCATACTGAGGCAGGCCTGTTATCGAGGGACAATTTGGCTCCCAACAACCTTGCTGAAACTTAAGAGTTTAAGACCTTACTACTCTCTCCCCTTTAAAGATTTTAGAGCCATTTCACAGATCGATGACTCTCCAACATTCTGCTGGCCTTGATCTCCCATTATATGCCCCAGTCCATGCAAGTTAGTGTGCTAACTGCAGATCACACTATATGTTCCATAAAAGAATTTAAAAAAACAATAGTGAAAATGAATACAAGGTGAACTTTAATCATATATTTGTGATAACTATTAGGATAAATAGAATTTTGTATATAATAAACAACACCCAGACTAATATATAAATATGTATATGTGGGTATATACATACACACACACACACACACAATTATATGTGAAGATATAAAGCATATAAATGCAGCCTTTCTGAGAGAGGAAAACAGAGCCTTGCTAGAGAGAGACCTCCAGAGAAACTTTAGCTCTACTGAAGTGAGGGGAATATCTGAGTAGGGCAGGCAAGAAGAATAATCTAACCATGATAAAGAAGAAGAATTTTTATTTGTTGGGAGGAAGCAATGGGATATTTATATTTTTGTTGCTGGTCCCATAGGAATATGTAAGATAGAGTATTTTAAATTGATATATAAAAGTAGATCAATATCTTTGAGATGCCTGTTTGTGTTCTAAGGACAAGAATTGTGCTACAATCAATCACAGCATGTCTTTCCATCTGATGAAACCAGATTTAAATAGGAAAGCAAGGCTTCTAATTCAGTGATATCTAATACAAGCTGTGCAATCACCTTGAGTACCAATATGCTTACTGAGAAATACAATTGCTGTGAGGATTAAAGAGGTAATATTTGGAAAAATTCTTAAGTCCCTGGCTTCTTTTAATGCTCAGACATACCCATACATTTTACTCTTTATTAAGCTATATCCCCATTCCCTCAACTCTACAAAGAGATATGTTGAAAGTAGGTTCATCTGGTAACAACAAAGGACAAATTCAAGTTGTGTTTTGGTGAAAGTGTGCTAGAATGTAAGGTCTGTGAAAGCAGGGATTTGTGGTACTTTTGTTTAGTGATGTATACCAAGGACTAAAATAGCCTCTATCACAGATTGTGCTCAATACACATATTCTGAATCACTAGGAAAGCAAAGGGCTGTCCTTGAAGCAGAAGAGCTTGCTTGATGACTAGAAATTAGCAATATATAATATATGAGCTAAAGAAGTGGTATTAGGTTGATTTGAAACATCAGAGAAAGGATTCTATTTGTAATGGTCCCTGGATGAGTATCAGGTACCCAGTGATCATATTTATGTGAGTTTTCCACATAAAGACTTGCGTCAGAGACTGGGTTAACAGAGAGAAGGATGCTTTGTGGTCTATTATCTATCATCTATATTCCATTTGTGGAGGTGTTAGGGATTCAGTGTTACTAAGTATGAAAATACAGGTTACACATAAAATAAATAAATACGAATGACTTCGTCAACACATTTGCATACAACATAGCTTATATTGTCCCAGAAAGTTTTTTTTAATGGCTTAAAGAGGAAAATTTGGGTTTCAGAAAGAACTCTAAGAGTAGATTTAACTAAGAACCAACTAGGCCCAATGATATAACTCTGTGTGTGTGTGTGTGTGTGTGTGTGTGTGTGTCTGGGGGGTATATTATGTTATTGAAATTGTGTAGAAAAAATCTGAAGTTGTCTAGGTGATTTTGCATTTTCTACATTATGTTTTCTTTGGGATATAAAAATTCATACAATATAATATATTCACATTATACATAGAATATATGCTTGAGTGGGTTTTTGGCTGGTTTTTCTATAATTTGGCTTTTACATTCTCATATATCATTTGGAGGAAAAAAATAATTATCAACCTTTTAAAAATAAACCTTTCCTGAAGACAATTCCATTCTTATATTGCATGTCTGTCTTATTCTGTATTTACAGAGTGTTTTAATTTAAAATATCTACATATAACATAAATAGATATTTTTAATCTAAAAAATCAAACTTTTGTTCTTGAGGGAGGAACTTCTCATTGAACACTGTATTTGATTCACTTCACACAGGTGACTTCAGTTGATTTATTTCCTTTTGATCCCAAAGACCCTACTAGTCAGGCTTGATACCCTAACTCCTTCATAAGACATCCTCTTCTTACACTTGCCCAATTACTGTGCCCAAAAGTGATCTATCAAATGTATGCAAATCCTTTCAAAATCCTAATAGTATATTTATAGAAACAAAAAATAGTAAAATTCATGTGAAAACATGAGCCCCAAAGAGCCAAAACAATCTTGAGAAAGAACAAAGCTGGAGGCCTCAGAGTTTTTGATTTCAAAACAAATTACAAAGCTACAGTAATTAAAACCATATGGTAAAAACATATCATAAAAGCAGACATATAGATCAATGGAATAGAAAAGAGAGCCCAGTAATAAACCCAGTTTATAAGGTCACCTGATCTGTGACAAGGTTGCCAAGAATACACAATGGAGAAAGGATATGCTCTTCAACAAGTTGGTGCTGGAAAAACTAGATATAAGTGTGTAAAATAATGAAATCTGAACCTTGTCTTACACAAAAATCAACTCAAAATGGATTACACAATTAAGTGTAAAAACTGAAACTTTAAAACTCCTAGAAGAAAACATAAATGAAAAGTCATGAAATTAGTCTTGGTAATGATTTCTTGGGTATGGTCCCAGGAGCAAAGGCAACAAAAGCAAAAATAATTAAGTGAGACAGTATCAAACCAAAAAGTTTCTTCACAGCCAAGGAAACAATCAACAAAGTAAAGGGTACCCTAAAGAATTTGAAAATATATTTGTAAACCCTGTATCTGATAAGAGGTTAGTATACAAAATATATTTAAAAACAAGTAAATAGCAAAAGAAAAATAACCCAATTAATTTTTTCAAAGGATTTGAATAGACATTTCTCCAAAGAATGTTTACAAATGACCAACAAGTATATGAAATAATGCTTAACATTACTAATCATCCAGGAAATGGAAATTAAAACTATAATGAGATATCATCTCACCTATTAGGATGGATATCATCAAAAAATAAAAAGAAATAAGTATTGACAATAGGAGAAATTGGAACCCTTCTACACTGTTGGTGGTAATGTAAAATGGTGTGGCCACTATGAAGACAATATGTAATATCCTCAAAAAATTGAAATAAAACTACTTACCCAAAGGAAAAAAAAAAAAACACTTTTCACCAAAAAGACACCTGCACTTGAATGTTTATTGCAGCACCATACACAATTTCAAAGATGTGGAATCAAGCTAAGTGCCCATCAATTCATGAGTGGATTAATAAAATGTGGTATATGTATACTGTGGAGTACTCCTGAGCCATAAAAAAGATAAATTAAAACTTTTTGCAACAATCTGGATGGAAGTGAACACCATTCTCCTAAATGAAGTATCTAGAAAATGGAAAAAAAAATACCACATGTGCTCACTATTAAATTGGAACTAACTGATAAGCAGCACACATGTGCACAGAGAGAGGTAAAATTCAGTGGAAATCAGCCAGGAGGAAGGGCAAAGGGAGGAGAAGAGTAGGAGCAAAAACTTACCTAACGAGTACCATGAACACTATTTACGTGACGGGCATACCTTTAGCCAGGACCAAAGCATTACAAAAGTGATCCATATAACCTAAAACATTTGTACCCCCTTAATATTTTGAAATAAAAAATGAATTAATAAAAAAAGAAATAAAACTGCCATATGATCCAGCAATCTCACTTCTGGGTATTTTTCCAAAAGAATTAAAATCTGGATCTCACAGAGATATTTGTACTCCCATGGTCATTGCAGTATCATTGACAAAATTTAAGGTGTGGAAATAAACAAATGTCTATCAGTGGATAAATGGATAAACAATATGTACTTTACATGTACAAAGATATATAACTTTTAATAAAAAGAAGGGAGTTTGTATAATATGGAACAACATGGAAGAACCGTGAAGATGTTATGGTAAGCGAAATAATCTAGTTACAGAAGGGAAAATACTACGTGATTTTACTTATATCAGTTATCAAAAATAATCAAACTTATAGAAGCAGAAAGTAGAATGGTGGTTGCCAGAGGCTGGGGGAAAAGGAGGATTGATGTTCAATGAGCATAAAGTTTTAATTATGAAAGATGAAGAAGTTTTACTGATTATATCATATACTTAGAAATTTGTTTACGGGGAAAATCTCATGTTATACATTTTTTAATATAATAGAAAAGAAATAGTATTTATCATAGGATAATTTATTTATTTATTTTTTTACTGTTTGTATTACTTGAATAAAGGGGACGGGGGTGGGAGAGGGGATGGGTGTATACCTACAGGAAGAGTGCGATGTGCACTGTCTGGGGAATGGACACGCTTGAGGCTCGGACTCGGGGGATTGGGAGGGACATGGGCAATATATCTATGCAGAACTTTTGTACCCCCATAATAAGCTGAAATAAAAAAAATTAAAAAAAAAAGTCACTTGAAACAAGGTTTAAGCAAGTGATTTATGGATATTCAGTGTTCCCATGGGTAGGAAGATTGCCCTTGCCTTGCCCTGGTGAACTCAGTTCCCAGTAGCCTACATCTAGACCAGCATCAGCCCATGCTTGTCTCCCCAGTGGGCATTCCTACAAAAACATTTCAGCATCATTCCATGCAAAGACTCAAAAAAGTATTTTTCAAGTAAAGTCACTTCTCATTCTGTGTCACTAAACAGCCTATCAATGTCTGTAAGTCTCAATTTCTTTCATCTATAATGATACTAACTCTCCTATTCATCTCACAAAGACAATTTGAAAATACAAAATAAAAGATCATATGAAGAAAAGTTCTTTGAAAACAATATACAAAGATATTGTGCTAGTATTTCTAAGAAAACTTGGCTAAAATGTCTCTGAACTACAAAGGAATTCTTCTACCAGAAAAGAGATATATAATACATGGTGGAAATTTAAACTAAGGTTTCTCTGTGATATGCAAAATCCTACGGTATTAAACCACCCCAATACGGGCTATCACCAAGCTTATTTTTGCAGCGCTGCAGTGTACTGACATGTTTCCTTGGTATAAATCAATATATAGACCACCTCATTTTGATGAATCAGCTATTTTGCAAACCTCAGCAAACAATTCACTGTCCACACACTTCTCTATCCCTGACACAAATCAAAATACTTTACCTTCCAGGAAGAGCTGAGTTTGTCAGTTTATCATCTTACTAAGTTTTAGGAACAAAATGTGGGGCTTGCAAGATGTGATTCATCAGAAACTACAATATTACTAAGTTTTCTTAGTAATTGCTCATATATTAATGTATTGACCTAAATAAAATTTAAGAAATATGAAATCATAGAAGATAAATGTTGATGTCATTTTAAAGATTTATTGGACATGGTAGTACTTTTCTCTTGAACATTTACACTCAATGCAAATATAATAGACACTTTTCAGGATGTTTGCCAAGCTTATGATCATTCACATTTCATTCAGAAGTGATCTTTTCCTAAGGGAAGATGTCCAACAGTCAAGTTGGAAAACAACCACCTGGTCATAGTTGATTGGATCAATAATGGGCTCTTAAGAAATTCTGAGACAGTAAGATCCTCAATCCTAAAAAAAAAACCTGAATTTGGCATTCAGAAACAATCTTTACATGTAACTTAAAGCCTAAGCAATGTGAAAATGAAGTGCCTGTTGTTCATTCTTGTTCCATATAAGGATAAAGGAAAAGAAAAAGTTGGTTGAGAGAGGGGATCACACTGCCCATAGGTCCAACCAAAATAAGAAAAAGAGATAGACCCAATGGAGTAGGTTGAAAAAAGTGTCCCCCAAATATATCCACATCCTTATCCCTGGAAACCATGAATGTTATCTCACCTGGCTAAATAAATAAAAGGGGAAATGGGAAGTTTCTTTTCAGATATAATTAAAGATTTTTAAGATGGAACTTGAGATGGACTAATTAACTTGGATTATCCAAGTGGATTCTAAATGCTATCACATGATTCCTAATAAGAGGGAGAGATATGGAAATTTGACACATACAGAGGAAAAGATGATATGAAGAGAGAGATTTGAAACTGCTGGCCTTGAAGATTGGATTGATACAACCACAAGCTAAGGAATATCACCAGAACCTGGAAGAGACAAGAAATTCTCTCACAGATCCTTCAGAGGAAGTACTGCCCTCCCCACCTGAGTTTCAGCCCAGTGATGATTTCAGACTTCTGACCTCCAGAACAATGAGAAAATATATTTCTGGGTGTTTTCAGTCACCATGCCCATGGTAATTTGCTACAGCCACCACAAGAAACCAATACACCCAGTGACTCTCATTTTTTCTTTCTAGTTTCCTTCTGAGATCTGTCTAATTTCTGCCTTTGGGTTCCATGCATTAATTTTACACAAATTGCTTTTTATTTCAGGTTATGTTCTATGACTATCAATGGGCATAAATACATTATTTATATGCCATGTCAATCCAATTCAGGTTAATCAATAAAGAAATTATATATTATATACCAGAGATATTAGATGAGGTTTTATAAAAACTTGGTCATTTTTCACTTTAGCCAAAGAATCTGAGTGCATGCGATGTGTACCTCTTATGAACAGAAGCTTGAAAAGACATCATATGGTTCAAAACATTTTATTTCCCTCTTTCATAAGACCAAGATATTTCCAGTAGGTGCTGTTCTACTCCTGTATTTCATTGCCTATTTTTGTGCCTTTTCTGGTTTTAATTAAGCATTTTATATGATTCCATTCTCTTTTCCTGGCATATGAATTTTAGTGATTTTTAATTTTCTAGTTACCTTAGAATTTATAATATATACTTTTAATTAGTCTAAGTCCACTTTCAGATAGCACTATACAGCTTCAAGTATAGTGCTGCTCACTTATTCCAGAGTATACTCAATTCTCCCCTTGATGATCCTTGCTGATATTGCTGTCAGTCATTTCACTCATTTATATGCTAAAATTGCCAAGTTACTGCTTTAAGCAAACCATTATGTTTTAGATAAATGAGGAACGTGAAAAAATATTTTATTTTACCTTCATTTATTCCTTCTTTAATGATCTTCCTCTTTTATGCAAATCCAATATTTTACCTATGCCATTTTCTTTTTGTCTGGAGAACTTCTTTTAACATTTCCTGCAGGCAAGTTTTTCTGGCAATGAATTCCTTCAGTTTGGGTTATTTCTCATTCACTTTTGGAGGATAATTCCATTGGATATAGAATTGTAGGTTACTGTTTTTTGTTTTCTTTTTCCTTTCAACACTATAAATTTTATCTCTCTCCTCTTTCGTCATGTTTGTGTGGTTTCTGATAAGTCTGGGGCAATGCTTATCTTTATTATTCTCCATATAACATGTTCCTCCCACACTTCATGGCTTCCTTTAAGATTTACTTTTTGTCTTTGGTGTATTACAGCTTGAATATGATAAAATTATTTGTGTTGGGTTTTGATATTTATCCTGCTTGGTGTTCTCTGAGCTTCTTCTACCTGTGGTTTGGTGTCCGCCATTAATTTTAGAAAGCTACAGGCTATTACTATTTCACACATTTCTTCTGTTCTGTTCTCTATTACTTCACCTTCTGATTACACACGTTACACCGTATGATACTGTCATGCTTTTCTTGGATTTTGTCTTTTTTTTATTTTTTCTTTTCTTTTTTCTCTTTTCCACCATCAGAATCACTAGAATTTTGCTTTCTCATCTTCACCATGAAAATCTATTGATTTTCCTTGGGAATAATGCCATGAAAGAGTGTTGTCCTCTAAGTTTGTAGCTCTGAGGTGTTTCTCATTCTCATGCTTATTCAGACACAGCCTCCAGCAATTCAAAAATATTAGCATTAAGTACTCCAACGTGTTTATGGTTTCAGTGACTTCTCTTCCAAATAAGCACATTTCAACCATGTTTTTTCTGGAATTGTCTGACTCTCCAGATTTGGGGTAATGTTGTTCTGTGCCCACAGGTCTCTGATGAATCTAACTTCTTATTAATTTTCAATTTGTTTAAAAATTTCTGTTTTATTGTAAGGATGGATAGGACTGATAACCTTCAAGCTCTTTACATGTCAGAACTAAAACTAGAAGTCCCCTTTTGGAATGCGTTAAATTAATTTTGATACTTTCTGCCCTCATTCTACTCAGTTCCTGTGTTATAACATACATTTCTATCAAACTATCAGATAACTTGGGACAATTTCCAATTCAGGCTCTGCTTTCCTTCTAGTTTGATACATTTCTATCAAACTATCAGATAACTTGGGATAATTTCCAATTCAGGCTCTGCTTTCCTTCTAGCATTGACAACCACCTGCTGTTCACTATATTTCCATATACTTCGATGCCACGTTGCATTTGCACTTGACTTATCTAGTGCTTGGAATGTGCTTATCTACCAGCCAACTCCCACTCACCTTCCATTTCCAGCTCTCCCATGTAATTTACTCTGAATTCTCAGGAAGAAATTCTGAATTTCCTGAGTCCCTTATCTAAGTATGGATGTTTCTATTTTAGCACTTGTAAGTAGTGTTACACCTATTTGGATGTACTTGTCATCCAATTGAATTTGTTTTCTTGAAAACAGGAAATTAGATCTGTGCATCTGGCAGACATCTTGATAATCACCCAGTGACATTTGATTAAATTGCCTCCATGATACTGCTAGGAAGGACTGATGGGGAGCAGTACCACATGAAGAGAGAACAGTTCGAGAATACTAAAGTACCCTAAGAGACGTACATACTCTCATTCATGGATGTAGAAATGATGTTTAGACATGAGCTAGTATATGAATAAGAATCTTATTATTCTTGATGGCTTATAAGTTACAGAGTATGATAGAAGAATCTATGTGACTCTAAGGTCAAGCTAGATGACAGCAACAGTAAAAATGAGGTCAGGAGAAAGAATTGTTATGTGGAATTTTGGTTTGTGACAGATGATATATTTGAGGCCATCCTGTGACAGAGATCCAGCCAGCCAGCCTTTTGAATTATTGGAGCCTAACATAACAATCAAAATAGAGATTGAAGTTTAGAACACAATTGCAGCAAAAGGTTTATTGGGTACAAATTATGTGGGGACATGACATGGCTGAAAAGGAAATAATAAAAATAAAAGACAAGGATCTGAGAGATGTATGCCCTGAATTGAAGAGGGAGGAACTTGGAAAGAAGGTAAAAGAGTGCAATGTTATCAAATTACTGACAGAGTATTAAAGGAGCATTATTAATAATAACAGTGCAGCAAAACTTGAAAATTAAATTTTGAAATTTTATTATATAGGTAATTAGAATTTTTATGAAAGAACATAATTGCAATAAACAAGTAGAAAGCCTGTAAAATGGATAACTGTGAATAGGGGCAGGAGATTCTATTTGAAGTTATCTTTCTTTTTAGATAGAGTAAGAGGAAGAAAATTATCTGTTGTCTCAACATGAGTTGAAAGCATAGTTCAGTTAGGTACTGAAGACCATTTGCCATTATAATATTTAATGCTACAGAAATAATAAGAAATATATTTACAGAAAAATTATCTTCTTTCAAATTTAGTTATTTTCTTGTATATCAGGTACACGACAAAATTTTAGTCCAGTTAAAAAATATAATCCAGTTAAATTGAGGTCATTAGGGTGAATGCTTATCTAATGTGACTGGTGTCCTTATGAAAAAAAAAAAAAGGAGTTTTGACACTGACATGCACACAGGAGAATGTCATGTGAAGGAGAAGGCAGAGATTGGGGAGATGCTCTATATGCCAAGGAACAAGAAACATTACCAGCAAACTACCAGGAACAGGAGGAGAGGGATGGAGCAGATTCTCACTCACAGTCCTCGGAAGAAACCAACCCTGCCAACACCTTGATATTGGCCTTCTAACCTCCAGAACTGTGAGACAACAAATTCCTCTTAAGCCACCCAGTTTGTGTTACTTTGTGATGGCAGCCCTAGAAAATTAGTAAAACATCTTAAGAAGAAACAAAACAAGAAAAATATAACCTTCTTAAAGAACAGAAAAATACAAAAATGTATACCTCTTCACTTAGTAATTCAATTTAAATCTTATTTTTAGTTTATTTTTGCTATATCTGAGATGGCTATACATTCATGAAGTACAGTAAAGAAATTTAACTAGCATATCTCTTTTTAATAAAAGCTTTTTTTTTTTAAATGTGTGAAAATATGAATGTTTCAGAGCTTCAGGTAAAATCAAATGTTAATATAATTATACTAAAGATTTTTTTGCATATTCACCTGATAAATTTTCTTATTTT
>JAQIFY010002133.1:0-13586 GCA_028533085.1 Varecia variegata | reverse complement strand
CGGGCTCCTTTCTGGTTCCAAACGAAGCATAGAATTATTTTTTCTAGATCTGTGAAATATGACTTTGGTGATTTGATGGGAATTGCATTGAATTTGTAAAGTCTGACTACATTAAGTTTTGATTTTTATATATTTTTTTAATTTTGTGGGAAACATTATTTTTTCAAAATTCATACTTAGAAAATTTTGGCAATGGTAGTCAAGTTACGTCTTATAGTCTGCAAAGATTTCTAACTTGAAAACTTTTGTGCTTTGAATTGAACTTCCTTTTTATGTTTTCAAAGCTGACCCATAGTGAATACATTTTTCTTTGAAAAAAAAATTAAAACCTTAAGGGGTACAAGTGTTTTTTGGTACGTGGATGAATTGTATCATGCTGAAGTCAGGGCTTTCAGCGTATCCTTTACCAGAATAGTGTACATTTTTATTCCTCAGCACCTTCCTACCCTTCCCCTTTCTTAGTTTCCAATGTCTCTTACATCTCTTTATGACAATATATAATCCTCATTTAGCTCCCATCTATAAGTGAGAGTATGTGGTATTTGTTTTTCCATTCGTGAGATACTTCATTAGGATAATGGTCTCCAGTTCTATCTAAATTGCTACAAAAGACATTATTTCATTCCTTTACGTGGCTGAGTAGTACTCCATAGTTTATTTATACCGCATTTTGTTTATCCACTCATCAGTTGATGGACACTTAGGTTCATCATATATCTTTGCAACTATGAATTGTGCTATAAAAACATTCAGGTGCAGCTATCTTTTTGATATAATGGCTTCTTTTCCTTTGGGTAAATGGTAGTTGGATTGCTGTACTGAATGGTAGGCCTACTATTAGTTCTTTGAGGAATCTCCATACTGCTTTCCATGGAGGTTGTACTAGCTTACATTCCCATCAACACTGTGTAAATGTTCCCTTTTCACTGCATCCACAACAATATCTATTATTTTTTACTTTTTAATAATGGCAATTTGGACAGGGGTAAGGTAGCATTTCATCGTGTTTTTAATTTGCATTTCCCTGATAATTAGTGAAGTTCAGCATTTTTTCATGTTTGTTGGCCATGTATCTCTCTCTTTTTGAGAAAAATCTGCTTATGACTTTTCTCTACTTTTTGATGGGGTTATTTAGTTTTTTCTTGATGCTTTGTTTGTGTTTCTTGTAGACTCTGGATATTAGCCCTTTGTCAAATATATGGTTTTCAAATATTTCTCCCATTCTGTAGGTTGTCTATGTACTCTACTGATTATTTTCCTTACTGTATAGAAACTTTTTAGTTTAATTAAGTCTCATTTATTTATTTTTGTTGTTTCTGTATTTGCTTTTGGGGCCTTCCTCATAAATTCTTTGCCCCCATAGGCTAATGTCTGGAAGAGTTTTTCCTACATTTTCTTGAATATTTTTTTATAGTTTCAGGTCTTACATTTATGTCTTTAATCCATCTTGAGTTAATTTCTGTATGTAGTGTGAGATAGGGATCCAATATCATTCTTCTGTGTATGACCATCCAGTTTTCCCAGCACCATTTATTTAATAGGGTGTCCATTGCCCAGTGTATGTTTTTGTCTGTTTTCTTAAAAATCAGTTGGTCATAGGTATGTTTTCATTTTAGGGTTCTCTATTATATTTCACTGGTCTATGTGTCTACTTTTATACCAGTACCATGCTGTTTTGGTTACTATGGCCTTGTAATATAATTTGAAGTCAGGTAATATGATGTCTCCAGATATGTTCTTTTTGCTTAGGATTGCTTTGGCTATTCAGCCTCTTTTTTGATTACATAGGAAGTTTATGATTATTTTTTCTATACCTGTGAAAAATGACATTGCTATTTTTATGGGATTTGCATTGAATTGGTAAATCATTTTGCCAATGCAGTATGGGCATTTTAACAATCTTGGTTTTTCCAATCTTCTTTCATCAGTGTTTTGTAGTTCTCCTTGCAGAGACTTTTTCACTTCTTTGATAAAGCATAGTCTTAGGTCTTTTATTTTCTTTGTAGCTGCTGTAAATGGTATTGAATTCTTGATTTGGTGCTCAGCTTGACTGTTATTAGTGTATAGAAATTCTATTGATTAGTGTACATTAATTTTGTTACTTAGGAATACCTAACAATCTTATTCAATATATAAACTTATTCAGATAATTAAAAGAATACTTTATATGTCTTTATCTTAGTGGGCTAATCAAAAAGGCAGAGATTTTCAAAATTAGGTCTTGCATTAAAAATATACAAAGGAGTTTTTTTATTATTGTGTTTCTTTTATTATCTTTCTTAAACATTTTAAGTCAAAAAAATTCTCTTCCATGATTTTTGGAACAAAATCTTGGGTCTCAATTATATACCTATTAAAAGACATAGATTAAAATCTGTTTTTTAAGGGAAAACAAAATATGTGTTCCATACTAGTAGGCATCTATGATGCCCATATGTCTAATGATTGTTCTACATATGGTTAAGAATAAATCACAGGCTTCTAAATCTTCAAAAATTAGTTTTCTGTCCTACTTATATCAAAATCACATTTGGCACTTTGGACACTTGTTCTCAGGCATCAAAACATGAGGATGTATTTATAAAGCAATATGGCATAGTAGAAATAGCAACAAACAGTGAGACAGGGGATAAGCTGTTTGGTTTAGAGCTGTCATTGTTCACAATGGATTCTGTACAAGGTGCTTAACCTCCCTGAAGAGGCCATATTTGAGCAGAATATTGACTGATAAAGAGGAGACAACCAAGATCTATGTAAAAAGCTTATAAAAGACACACTTTGCCTTATATTCCCTCTGTTGCTGCACACCTTGGATTTATAGGATGTATAGCATTTATGCCTCATGGAATTATTAATATACTGTCTCTTTTTTTTTTATTTATTATAGCTTATTATGGGGGTACAACCGTTCTGGTTAAGTATATTGCCCATGTCTCTTTTTAAATGTATCCCTTTAATCCTCAGATCATGATTTTATGAGCATAGTATATTGGGGTCAAATTTTGGTTATTAATCATGTTAAAGCATATTATTTCAAATTTTTGTCTTCCTCTACAATGTAGAATATATCGACATGATAGTGCTATACTACAAAATTTTGTAGATTTGTACATAAGCTCTCTGCTGTTTAAAGAAAATCTCTATTCCTGTAACTCAAAAATCCCATAAGAAACCTTATCTTTGTCCCCAGTACTGCACGTTGTTTAACTAGCCTCATATCTTTGTTTACTCTTGTTAACATTTAATCCTCTGAATAGCCACCAAAATGTGGCATTGGAATATTTAAGTACTGCCTTTGAATACATCATCACCTTCCTCAGGACAGAATTTTTTGAGGAAAAAAATGGCTTATTTACTTAAGGGAAATATTTCACTTCTACCTATCAAACATATATATTAGAAAACCATTAGAAGGAAAAGAAGAGTAAAGAGATTATATAATTTTATTTAGTGCCCATTTTAAAGCTCTATAAATTTTTAGAAATTAGTGGAAAGTTTAAAATAACTTATGTCTTAAAATTCAGGTTCTTAAAATTCAGGTACACAGAAAAAACCTAATGCTATTCCATTTTTCAAAAACACTAATTAAAATTTGTTTTTACTTTTTTTTCAGTTATAAGTCCCATTGAATCTAATGACCCAGTTTATTTTGTTTGTCAGAAAACTGATAAGTTTTGATTTGGGGATAGTTAATAGATTATAGTGGAAAACACATTTATACAATTGTATGATGACCTATCCCATCTTGTAAACAAAAATTTTCATTCACTAAAAAATGTTTTCTTGTATTCAGAACAGCAGAAGGACAACAATATTTAAGTCATAATTTTATATATTGTAGGATGCAAAATAATTGCATTTGTCAAAACATTGCAGCCACGAGAACATTTGTATAATTCAAGATTTCCTGTTCTATTAGCTGTACTGAAAGTTATCTCAAATCACAAAGCAAAAATTATGTAATTCACAGAATGACTTTGATTAGATCAAGTACTTTGTAGATAGTGTGAGACAGTAGTGAAAAACTTTGTTTGAAGTAGGATAACATATTCAATGTTACTTTTAATAATCCCTTCTTATGTCTCATACATGGTGATGAACTTATAGGAATAAAGAGATAAATACTATGAAGACTTTTGTTCTCAAAAGAAAAAAGCAAAATAAAGAACAAAAGCCTGGAGCCCTCTTAAGGTTATAATCAGCTGTTTTCTATAGAATTAATTCTTTTAAAATTTTTATTCTGAATACCTCCTACCAATAGTTTACCCTTTTGCCAAAAATCCATTGTGGCTTTGTAAATGCATGTTATTTATATAAGCCAACTCTTCTGTGATCAATTTTAGTAAATTATTTACATACTTTCAATGTTTATGTTTGAATTGAAATATGCCAATACTTTTAGAATTTGTTAAATTAGAAAAAAAGTATGCATGCATACAAAGGAACTTGACTATCCATTATTTATTTAATGGAATTTGATATAAGGCAGATATATTTTTGACCATTGTCAAAAATGTCAGTTACTGCATTAATAAAGCTCTTTGTTATTGCATATCATATTGCCCACATATATCTTAAAGAATGAATAATGTGAGGTCCCTTTGGAAATGCAATTTTGTTTCAATTCTGAATTTGTTTAAAATGCATTTTGGAAAATAATTGCACACTGGGATGACGTTTCAATCATTTTTAATTAAATTCTTTTTTATTTTTGAAACCAAAAATGTCTACTGAATCTTGAGTAGATCAATATTCACCCTTTGAAAAAAAATAAATTGAAGGTGGTTATATTATGGATCCAAGTAAGGAAGCTGAATTTGAAACAGATGCTGACTTTCTTGTTGGTCCCACAGCATGAACCAAAAGTACAATGCTAAAGCATAGCTTGCTGGGTTTTTTGTTTGTTTGTTTGTTTCTCTCTCAATGTAACAAGAAGGGAAACAAAATGATGGGAGGAACTAGAACAAGAGTGTGAGAATCCACCTTTAGTCCAATAGCATTCGAAATATTGCAATTGCTTATGGCAGATTACAATTCACATATTTGAATATAGGGGTTATTTGTAAAATAATTAAACTTGGAGACTATGGACAGAAAAATGCAAACTCAATTTTTTTACTGACTTCCAGCCTAAAACTTTTCACCCACTTTCATATTCAAAAGAACATGACTCAAACAACAGTGTTGGGACGTTGAACCTCTCTACTCTTACAGTGGTCAGTTGGGCATAGGGCTTTCAGAGTCCATAAGATTATTACTTGTACTAGAATTAGCCTCTTTTATTTATTGGTTAAAAGATAGCAATAGCTAGGCAGTGGCCGCAAACAAGATGGTCTGATTCTGAAACAAAACTGCTGAACTTGGAAGTGGAACTGAAATTACAAGAAATGAAATACCCCTAAACACTGGTGAATTGGGACACATTGCATAACTTTGAACAGGAATTTAGTTGTGGTTTAACACACATACCAATAATTCTGTTCCCCAATTCTTTTTGTTTGCCCAAGTCTCCCCTTTCTCCTCAACGAAAATTTAGAATAATGAAGCAGATATAATAGATCAGAACCTAATACGAGTGTGGTAGTTAGTAGCCTAAGCTTGAAGAAACTAGATTGCTAGTGGTAGTAACAGACGGCTCTATGGGCACCTGGGGCATGAAGAAAAGCCTCTTCCCTTAACCCTTTGTTCACTTTGCTTTGGCCACAGCAGCCTTCTTGTGGTTCTTTGTATACACCAGACAGAGTCACAACTTAGGGATCATCGTTTTTGTTTCCCTTGTTTTTCCTGTTGTACCCTAAACACCTCAGGCAGTAACTTGCATGTTATAGATGATCAATACATTTAGCAAATAAAAAGCACCAATTACGATATATATGACAATTTCCATCACTCTGATAAGGGCTGTAACTCAACTTTGGATAGAAATGGTTATGGTAAAACAAATCTAACTTTTGAAATTTCATAAAGTTTATTGACCCTAATATCATAGAAAACATACAAGGTGATGTTTCAAATCTAGCTTTAAATCACTTTTTTCTGATATTTATTCTACCTGTTTATTTTATAATCCTTTTTAATTTCTTCCTAGTTGTCTCATTATAACATACAAACTCCACAACTCTGGGTGAACAATAGATGCCTTTATCCTGAATGGCAGTAAAGGGGATACTTTCTTTTATGGTCTGAGCATGGACTCTGTTTTCTGAGGCCAGACTCTTCATTTCTTGGAATGTATAACATATGGGCAACTGAGATTCAGGCACTCTCACCATGTCTGTACCATAGATATTTCTTACTTAATCAATGTAATCTTCTAATTCAGGCAATGTTGATTTAAGAATAAAACTAGAATTGCATATACCTTTAAGGAAATGGACTGGCTTTTGAAAGATTGCAATAGTTAAGTATAAATATGGAATTACCTATAGGAAAAGAAATGCTTATGTAATATTAATAATAATAGGAGTTATTCATTATAAAGGAAATATTCAGAAGAAAAAGGAAGCAGACTGCAAAGTAAACTGATGGAGCAAGTTTATGACAGCATCCAAAACAAATACTTGTAGTATATCAAATTTTCTATGGAGAAGTGCAAGACAAATAACATTATGATATGTGCTGAACACTGGTCTGTGCCATTTATACTGGTTGACAGTGCACTTTACCCCAACTCTCTCTGGGCATCCCTCTTTATAAGCCTCTACAACAACAAAGCTCTGAGTACTGTCAGGACACAAACTAGTTTAGGATTTCCATGAGATAGAGTTGTGAGTGGATCCTGGGACTAAATATTGTTGTGCCTTAGATTATTAAAATATCAAAAAAAAATCAGGTTTGTACTTTGAAAGATTGTGAAGGATTTTTAAAAATAACTGTGTTTTTATTTATGGTGGCTATTGGCTATTTTTTTTCCTACTAGCCAAAAATTGTAATAAGAAAAAGAAAGTTCAATATTTCATATCATGTTTTCATTTATAGATAACAGTCACTAGATTTGCCAAAAATATACATGAATCTTGCATTTTCATGATATATAAAAACCTCATGGTTTTTTTTTTGAATAGAGCTATGTCACTGATATTAAAATTGGCAGTCTTAAAGGGATTTCTTTTATTTGACAAAACATATTGTGTTCAAGGTTAATAATACATTTCAGCAACGTACATAGTGCTTTTGGCAGACGTGTGCTCAGTTTCATCATTTTGATAGGCAGATTCCATTCTTTTCCTCTTTATAATAAGTAAAATCCTGCCAAAAGTCAATGTTCTGAATTGCTTTAAAATTCATTTTAATTTAAATTTGGATAGAACACTTTTTCTCTTGCTATCAGACTAGCCAGTCTCTGCAAGAAAACTGCTTGGCTGGAAAGGAAGTTGGCTATTTTAATACGAAACTTATTACAAAACAGTGAATGGAATAAAATTGCACTTACATGTTTGTTGGGAAATTTGAAAAGTTTGCTTTTTATGGGAAGAGAGAAAAGGTGGCTACTGAGAGGATTATGTCTAAAACTGAATTCCAAGGCATCTTTTATCAGTAAAAACATGATATTAAATTTTGAGATCTTTTAGTGACAACACCACTCCATTTATGTACTGAGATTCTGGGAAAATATGAGACAAAAAGTCACAGATTTATTAAACATAGCTATTTCAAAATGGTCTTACTGTAAACTGTTACTGGAGTTGCTCTAAATGTGATCTCTCTAAAAACAATCTTTATGTCAATCCACACATGAGACAATGTTGAATTCCAACATTTTTCTCTTGATTAAAAATACCTGAAATTATGCTAATTGTCAAAGGTTATATTACATAAGAGTCTCATTCTGCTTGACATAAAGTACTATTAATACAACAATTATTTACTATAAATTAATAAATATTTATTGAGACTTTGTAATGTGACAACTTCAATGATAGTTACTGGTAAAACAGATTCAAATATTAACGTTTCCTGCCATTAAGTGTTTCACAGTATATCTGTAGAGTAACTCAATGTAACTAGGATAGCATAATTGTTTCTGTGTTAATTTTGCATAAGTATAGGGATGTGGGCATAAAGGACATTGTCTAGGTTATCCTGAATTTTTCAAAAAAATGTTTCTACAGGCAGAATGACTCATAAAGAATGAATAGGGATCATCTATATTAATTAAAATAAAGAGGAAGACTTTTTGTTTGGAATGACTACTAGATTTGAAACAATATATACCCTTTGGGTTATTACAGTTATGATAGTCTCATAAGCCTACAGCAAATATTATACTACCATTGGAAATAAGACTAGGGACATAAGCAAAAATTAGATGATGAAATAACTGATATACAAAGCTAATGATTATGCAAATTTTTATAAATATTATAGAGTATCATTACCGAATTTTAATGCCAATAAACTTTAGGTCATTCTTGATGGACTGGTTTCTTCAATGGTATACCATTAAGTGGAATGGTACAGCACTTTAAGTGGAATCAACTGAAATGCTTGGGTCCCACGGCAGAGAAAACACACTTGGATAGAGCCAACTGAAATATTTATTGCAATATTTTCAATTTGCTCCCTCTCTCTTTCTCTCTCTCTTTCTCTCAACAGTTGCCTAAGACATTTTATTTTTTAAAAAAGAATATAAAATGTATGCTTATTTTATTTTTCTAACTATCATAAGTAAGGTCTATCAAGAACATTACGAGAAATTTATTTGTAGCCTTAAAGCTGACAAATTTTTATTTTCATGATAACTACTGTTTCCTTCTATTAATCAAAGATGTTGTAACTAAATTGATAAAATATTAAACAAGTATAAAAATACCTGAAAATGAAGATAAGTATACACATGCCAACTCAGAACATTGAGTGAGAACTAAGAGATCATACAGAAACTGATCTGTTCTGGCCTAATAAACTCTACATATATTCATTTAAAGGGAGTTAAAACATTCTTTTATAAATTCTGGACAGGATATCTTTTCATCACAATGTTTTATGCATATTAAAATATTCTGTCAGGCCTCAATTTTATTGAGTTGCAACCTCCCAGGGAAGTTAAGCCTATTGCTTCTGACTCCTCCAAATTATCTGCTGATGCCTATCAAGTGAGAACCCTCAGGGCTGGCTAACAGGACACCTCTGTGGCTGAAGAGTTAATGCAGCTTCATAAAATGCTTACACTCAGTTTCTCCCTGGAAAGTCTGGCTCATTGCACATCCAGAATGTACAAAGCAATTTAGGTCTGCAGACAATAGCCAGATGGGCTGCCTTGAAGACAGAAGTCCCTTGTTTACAGACAAAACAAGTAAAGAAATGCAGCCTAAGGCCAAATGTCTACAAACTGCCTAGGCAAGTTTCAGGTGATTAAATCCCAAACTCAACCTGATGTCTCCAAAAGGGTAGATTTTTGTATTAGAATTTATTATTGTGTTCATGATAATTGATTATATTCTTTTGAGGCAACAACTCTTTTGTTAATAGCATGGATTAGGAAGCCCTTTAAAGAGATATGTCATGAGGGAAAGAATTGCCTTCCATATAACAAATAAGAAGAATTAACCTTGAAATGAAGATTATAATTCATTATAATGCTATGTAGAAAATACCAGAGAAGCCAGAAGTAACTCTGTACAAAGAGTAAACTTTGACAAGATTAATTCTTTTCCATTTTTTCCCTAAAATAGAGATGTGTTTTTATTTCCCAGTTTAAATGATGCAAGGATGATAACAAGCCTCATGTATATACTTAAAATCATACATTTCATGTCATTGAAATGAGACAGGTACCATAACAAGGTATCCTACACTTGTTACTTAAAAATAAAAAAAAAGTGAAAGAAAAATAGTATCTTACAAGATCAGGGATAAAGTAATAAATGTCCTAGATGATGACTTGGATTTGAAAAACATTCAAATTTTACCTTATTTTTATATAAATCTTTGACTGTACTGCTACATGCTATGATCTATAATGGTTTCTTCTCTTTCCCTTTCTTTTTTAGAAAGTTAAGATCTCTTGAGTTTGGGGAAATGTAATCAACTCAGAATCATTCAACAGAACAGAACATTGCAACGTTTATGGAGTGAAAACACAGCCTGCTGGGAGGAGTTTCATCTGTAAAAAATAAAAAAAAAAAAAAGATTTAACTTTTTTAAATCCTAGCCTTGGGGGTATAGGGACATTGTGTGTGTGTACAAGTGTGTGCACAGACACAAAAATGTCTGTTAAAAATAGCTTGTTTATCCAAACTATAAGCTTGGCATAAATCCTTAAAGTCTATAAGTAGTATGTGGTAAAGTGTGAAAAAAAAAAGTAAGATATTACTATAAGCTTTTTTGTTTTAGGGAAGATATTTGTCTACATCTGAATCAAGTCCGTGAAATTAGAGCCATTGTTAAGCAACTAGTTGTTTACTTGCAATTACCTTATTTACATGACTGATAAAGGTGTAAACAAGTGGTATATTTTTTCTTTTACGTATTATAGTACATAATAGTTGTATAATTTATAGGGTATGTGTGATGTTTTGATATAGGCATACAATGTGCATTAATTAAATCAGAATAATTAGGGTATCTATCACCTAAGACATTTATTGAGTGATGTTTTGAAGGTAAAAATAATCCTGTCTTTAAAAAGAAGTGGAAACTATTCCAATCTCATTAGAAAAAATAATACGTGTACATAGAGAAGCCTTAACTAAACCAGCATTTATTGAGCACACACTAAGTGCAGCAATTCTGTAAAATACTGTGAGAATCAAAGGAGAAATGAAACAGCATGTCCAGAGAAAGTGATTCTAACTTTCCCTGCACATTAGAGTTGCCAGTGGAGTCTGTCAAAATCCCTATTTATATCATAAGTAAGTCCAATTAAATCAGGATATTTTGGGGGTGGGAGTCAGGAATCAGTTCCCTCAAGGGGTATAGATGTACAACCCAGCTAGAAAGGTTCTTCTCAAATGTTAATGTTCATAAGAATTACTTGCGAATCTTGATAAAATTCATATTATGACTGAGTAGGTCTGGACTGCATACAGAAATTCTGTGAAAAACTTCATCTTCAATCAGGACTACATTTCAATTTGAAGGTGGAACTCAAAAATTGGATGCGGAAGAAGCAATAAGTAACCAAGTTAATTTAAAGTGATTCTAGACAGTGCACTAAATACCTGGCAGGTGAAACATATTCCTCTCTATAGGAATCAATTGCTATTTTAGCATGAAGGTAAATTGCTAAGTAAAATAAAGATTTCATAATTAAAAAAATAAAAATTGCACTCTTTCAAGATAGTGATTTCCTTTACTGAAGTAAGAATACACTGAGCTTTATGCTATGAAGAGATACTAGGTTGGTGCAAAAGCAATCACAGTTTCAGCATTGTTGATATTTGCTGTTTGATATTGGAATACATTCTTATATAAATGTGGTTATGGTATACATAATTTTGTATTAATGTGCATTTCTTGTTTTATGATTTTTTGCTACAGAATTCTTACTTGCTGTTATTTTATATTTCTTTTTGACTATGGAAATGATGTTAGACTAAAAGCAAATTTGAGCGATTTTCTTACTTGAGTTCAAAATGGGTCATAAAGTAACAGAGATAACTCACAACATCAACAACACATTTGGCCCAGGAACTGCTAATGTACAGCTCATTGGTGGTTCAAGAAGTTTAGCAAAGGAGACGGGAGCCTTAGGGATGAGGAGCGCAGTGGCAGGCCATTAGAAGTTGACAAGGACCAATTGAGAGCAATCATTGAAGCTGATCCTCTTACAACTACAGGAGAAGTTGTTGAAGAATTCAACAGTGGACCATTCTAGAGTTGTTCAGCATTTGAAGCAAACTGGAAAGGTGGAAAACTCGATTAGTGGGTGCCTCATTAGCTTACCGAAAATCAAAAAATATCATTGTTTTGAAGTGTCGTCTTCTCTTATTGTACACAACAACGAACCATTTCTCAATCTGATTGTGACGTGTGATTAAAAGTAGGCTTTATACAGCAACCAACCGGCGACAACCAGCTCAGTGGTTTGACCAAGAAAAAGCTCCAAAGCACTTCCCAAAGCCAAACTGTTTGGTGGTCTGCTGCAGGTATGATCTACTACAGCTTTTTGAATCCCAGCAAAATCAGCACATCTGAGAAATATTCTCAGCAAATTGATGAGATGCATCCAAAACTGCAATGCCTGCAGCCAGCACTGGTCAACAGAAAGGGACAAGTTCTTCTCCATGATAATGCCTGACCAAATGTCACACAACCAACACTTCGAAAGTTGAACAAACTGGGCTACGAAGTTTTGCTTCATCCGCAGTATTCACCTGACCTCTCGCCAGCCCTCTACCATTTCTTCAAGCATCTCAACAACTTTTTCAGGGGAAACACTTCCACAACTAGCAGGATGCAGAAAATTCTTTCCAAGAGTTCGTTGAATCCTGAAGCACAGATTTTTGTGACACAGGAATACACAAACATTTCTCATTGGCAAAAATGTATTGATTATAATGGTTCCTGTGTTGATTAATAAAGATGTGTTTGACCCTAGTTATTATGATTTAAAATTCACGGTCCAAACCCGCAATAACTTTTGCACCAACCTAATAGTTTTGATGGTATTGAGGGGAGAAATATTTGAAAATCTAGACTGAAAGGCAGAACAGAAAGACATTGGCATATAAAAGATATCAAATGGAATACACCACCAGAGTTTTTTTAGAAAAACTGTAGATGTTGGAAAAGGTCTTTAAGAGCCTACCTCCAAAGTCTTTCCTCTGATTCAGTATCAAAGGCAAAGAAAGAAAGGGCATTGGTGATTTCATTGATATAAGCCCATTTAGAGAGAATTCAGTAGTAGATCCTGCAGCATATGTGACTGATCCTCATAGGTATTTTTTTTTTTTTTTTTTTTTTGAGACAGAGTCTCACTCTGTTGCCCGGGCTAGAGTGCTGTGGTGTCAGCTTAGCTCACAGCAACCTCAAACTCCTGGGCTCAAGCAATCCTCCTGCCTTAGCCTCCTGAGTAGCTGGGACTACAGGCATGTGCCACCATGCCCGGCTAATTTTTTCTTTATATTTTTAGCTATCCAGATCATTTCTTTCTATTGTTAGTATAGACGAGGTCTTGCTCTTGCTCAGGCTGGTCTCGAACTCCTGACCTTGAGCCATCCGCCTGCCTCGGCCTCCCAGAGTGCTAGGATTAAAAGCATGAGCCACCACGCCCGGCCCTCATAGGGGTTTTAACACACAAGAAAAACTAGAATGAATAATAGTTCCATTGCCTGATCTACAACACCAAGCTGTTTATTTTGAAAAAACTTATAAAAATAAAGACTCAGACTAAATTTTTGGCCTAGCGAAATCAGAACAATTAGGTAACTTCACTTCAGTCAATAAATACAGTGAAATGGTTGTTTCTCTTGGGAAATATTCTTGTAGATAATGTAAACAGAAAGCACTTTGGGATAAAGTATCATCCCACACTAGTAAGAAGTTAAAATTAAAAAAAATGAAATGAAGTGAGTGATCAATGAAGGTGCTCAAACATAGAATCAGGAGCCAGTTTCCAGTTTTACCCTTAAACTCACAAAAAA
>JAQIFY010002132.1:0-12500 GCA_028533085.1 Varecia variegata | reverse complement strand
TGGACTGTGGTAGAGAGTTAATTGTCCACCAAATATCCATTCTCCTCTTTACTAGTTTTGGGGTCTCTGTAGTTTGCAGCCAAGCCTGGTAGTAACTGATAGGTGAGACGTATGCCCAGATAACGGAAAGATATCAATAGTTTAAAGGGAGGGCTGTAGAGGTGAACAAAGTGCCATAGGAGTTCAGAAAGCGAGGGCTGACCCTGAGAGGGGGTCAGGAAGGCTCAGGTGAGGACAGGGCCGGTAGCTTTGAAATGAAGAGTGGAAGAGTGCCTGAAATTATAAATACAGATAATGTGGGGGGGGAGGATTATCAGTCATTACCACGGTCTTCCCCGGTGGGGACGTTCCCTGTTCTTCTATCCTGCACAAGCCTGGGACACCTTTGCCCTTCCCAACCCTTGCTTTTCCCACAAACTCACCATTTTATAAAGTTTTGGTAAATGTCGCCTCCCTTTTCCCAGATCCTTACTTGCGTACTCACATAGGTTTTGGACCCAACGGTACCAACCCTTTTTAAACTGAGGTGACAGTGCTCAGTTCCACATCTGCCTCCTCCACTAGGAGGAGCTTCATCGAGGTAAGGACTGTGGTTAATTCCAGGAAAGCTTAGTGGGTGAGAACAGAGGCTGGCCGGGTTGGCAAAATTTACTGTAAGAACTTCTGTGCTGTTTGTCAGATTGTGTGCTCTTAAATCACTTTGTCATTAATTCACTCCTTTGGGGACTTGGGATTCTGTCCACCTCTTTCTGTATCAGGGACCCAAATAAACGGAGGATCTTGGATTCCAGGGGTTGGAGCACAGGAGCAAGTCTGGTTTTCATTTTTCCCAGGGTCTAGCCCTGGTGAAACCCTGCGTATTTTAAATTAGGAGGCTCACATCAGGTGTCAGTGTTCTGCTAAATCTGGCTTCTCTGCCATTTCCTCATACCTACCTGCCTTTGCATAGGTTGCAATGAGGAGATCATCAGGTTTTGCTTGGAAATTCCAGATTTTTTCCCAATTATCACTTATCATCTTGGTCATGAGGATTCCCTTCACTTCTTTGGTTTCCGGTTGTGGGTGTTTTTCTTCCAGCCGGAGATCTTTGATGTTCTCCAAGGACATCTTACTATGTGGACTGGAGAGGTGTTTCAGAGAAAGGTATATGTGTCATTTCTAATAGAACAGTCAGTCCTTTTTTTTTTTTTTTAAAAAAAAATATTCTCTGAGTTGGGAACAATATATGGTTACATGATTCTGTTTCATGTTAAGTGAGAGACGTCAAAACGATGGGAGCCTGAACATTGTAGAAGCTTTGTTCCAGGGTGTAGAGGTGGTAAAGAAATAAACGCCACTCTGATGGAGATGAATAGCAGGGAGGACAAAAAATCTGGGAGACGTGTTAGCCGAGGGCTGCTTCATTTTTGGCTCGTGGGAGATGTTTGTCTGAGGCCTGAGGGTCAGGCCAAGGCAGCCTTGTGAAGCCCAGGGGCAGAGGTGCCACTGAGTTCACAGACTCTTGTCACATTTGAGCAACAAAGGGCAGGCCCAGATGGAGTCGGCACCAAACAGGTGAGGCTTAATTAAACGCATGGGGGTTCCCTATTGGACAGTGGCCATCAGAAGGTTTCAGCCTGGCAGTCTGGGTTACACTGAAATCTCTGTGGACATCTACAACTCCAGATCTCACAACCCGACCCAAATCTCAGGTGAAGAGCAATCCACCAAGTGAGGAGGAACCTCAGTTTGCTTGGGGGAGTAACCCCCACTGGCTTGGGATATGATCATCTTTTCCATGGTAGATCACTTTGTTTAAGTCTACTGAAATCTTGAAATTAAATCTATTATAGAAATGTTACAAAGTAAATCAAACCATAGCATCACTATTTTTGTTGTAAGTTTAAGAATAATTTTGGCATATTTAGTAAGTGCTTATTATGTAGATAAGAAATTGGCACCTCAGAGTATCTAACAGATGAACTTTTAAGTTGGAAGCTAATATGTTATTGAGTAATTTAATACTATGCTTGGGATTTTAGGTTGAAAGTTCAGACAATTTTACCAAGCTTGAAAATATTTAAGAGAATTTAAGAGTTAGCATATTCATAAGCTTCATTTGCTAGATTTGTAAGATGTATTGAAGTATGACTTTTTTCTTTTTGTTGTTGTTAGATGACTGAAGCACTAAGAAAAGAGAAGAACAGATTAAATTATGTGCAATTTAAAGTACTTAGGGGAATTTTATTAACTAGGTTGAAAAGGCCTTATGGAAAACATTTACCCATGTTTCCCCGATACTCTGAGGCCTGGTAAGAGGGCTTGAGGTGGAAGAAGGACACTGGGCTGGCCTCAGGAGATTCCGTTCTAGCCTTAATTCTGAATTTTGCTTCCTTCGGCTGTCAAATGAGAGAGTCAGCCTGTCATTCTGTTCCCTGTGACTCAATAATTGCATATCTAATACAGTGTTTTCCTTAGCTCAAAGTTGAATGAAATCATGGCCACTCCATTTATAAGAGACGTTTGCTTTCTGAGGCCTCTTCTTTGAGTCACAGAGATTGGAGTGATCAGCCAGCACACACAGCTATGCCTTGACAGTGTGTGATCTGTGTCTTGCCTGCCTGCCCCTTGCTGTTCTCCGCCTCGGGGTTTCCCATGCAGGCAGGGCACACCACACCCGGGACCAAGTCTTTCTCCTAGTCTTGGGGCATCAGCCTTAGTTTCCATTCTTTAAGGTCAGTTGTTGACAGGCAGCCGCAGATGCTCAGAGGACACTTGGGATGCCCCTGTCACCCCTGGGAGAACTGGGTGCATGTGGCTCCTGAGGGGATGGGCTCTGGGCCCCGCTTTCCTGCCCATTGGACCTGAACAGGTTCACTTTTACCTGTCTTCTATTTTGGGCATCCATGTACATATTATTTCTAACAGAGGGTTCTGGAATTAATAAAAGAAGTGTGACAACCACCTTTTGAGGACAGTGCTCTCCCCTTGTAATGTGAAGACAGGTAGTCCATGCTAACAGTGTGTTAACTTTTCCAGGAATTAAAATCCTTAAGGAGATAGGAGATGAAACATATCATGGGTAAAGAAGAAGGAACAGCTGGAGGTGTATGCTAAAGCAGCCTGAGGCATTTTTGGAAATTTTCTGCCATCACTCCTCTGCCCTGTCCTGTGTTTTCCCCACCTTGGACTTAACTTCTATTTCCTGAACAGCCCTAGACCTTTCATGACCCTGGTTTGTGTACCTATGCTCATGCCCCTGGGTGATCAATCTTCAATTCATTCTTGAAGACACTCTAAAATACAACTTCACTGAGCTTTGCCCATATATCTTTCAATGCACAGTTAATCACCCCATGCCATCTCTATTTCCACTTTCAACACTGTGTTCTTGAAGGGCAGGGATTAAGTCATTCCTTTATCTCCAAAGAAATCAAATAGATGTGATCTGTTTCAGGAAGTCAGCACAGAGTATATAAAGAGCTCATCCTATAAACTGGGAAACTCCAATCCACTGAGCAGCAGGAAAATAATAAATAACATTAAAAAAATAAAATAAACTGGGAAGCATACACATATTACCTGTTCACCGCCTTTATCCCAACCTATACTTCTTTGTGGTGTTTTATGAGTGGAACTAGGCATAGCCCCTGTGACCAGAAGTATGAGCAGTAGATCCCCCTCCCCAGAGGACCCCTGTAATTCCTGTAACCCAGGCCTAACACCTCCAGTGCTACATTGGGGGGAGGATGGGGAGTTGCCATCGAATGCTGTTGCCAGGGACTATCATCGCATCTGTGTGCTCAAAGGGACATATTTCATCTTGGCCTCTGAACAGGGAGCAGCACTCTCAGCTAATTCCTCTGCAGTTCCACAGGACTGAAAACAATAGAGCAATAGGTACACTAATGGCCTCCAAAGATGTAGACATTCTAATCCCTGGGGCCTGTGAATATGTCACCTTATGTGGCAAAAGGGACTTTGGAGATGTGATTAAGCTGAGGGTCCCAAGATGGGGAGATTATCCTGGATTATCTGGGACCCAGTGTAATCACAAAGGTCCTTATAAGAGGGTGGCAGGAAGTCAGAGTCAGAAAAGGAAGGTGTGAGGACAGAATTGCAGAGAGAGAGAGAAAGAGAGAGAGAGAAGAGAGAGATTAGAAGATGCTATGTGGCTAGCCTTGGAGATGGAGGAAGGGGCCACAAGCCAAGGAATGTGGGCAGCTTTTAGAAACTGGAAAACCTAAGGAAACAGATTCTCTCCTAGAATCTCCAGAAGGAACGCACTTTTGTCAACATCTTGATTTTAGGATTTCTGATCTCCATAACTGTAAGATAGTAAACTTGTGTTGTTTTAAACTACCACTTTGTGGTAATTTGTTACAGCAGCAATAGGAAACTGAACAAAGAATAACCTTTCAGAGAAAACGTAAACCCCACAGGCTCACAGTAAAGAAACAACACCCAGGAGCGCAGCTGGCTGGAGCCAGGACTTTGCAGGAAATACTAGAGAAAAGCAACATATTCTGTGAAATCATTTGATGAGGACTTAAAGCAGACAATTCCTTTGTTTGCAATTTTGAAACTTCCAAAGCTATGACAATGTTTTTTTGGTTTGTTTGTGTTTTTTTTTTGTTTGTTTGTTTTTGCTTTTTTGTAAGTCATTTGGTGGCAAACCTGACCTGATCTATACAGATTAGGGGGCAAAATGTGACCAGAACAGACATGAGCCCCTTATAGTCCTGCATGTTCCACTAGTGGAGGTGTTGGTGTGCTTATGTGCTTTGGCATGGGTGCTGTTCCAGACCCCACAGGGTCGGTGCATGGGGGACTTACTCACCCTCTTACTTTTCTTACATGAGCACATTCTGATCCCAGACCAAATCTGGACGGTGGTTAAACACTACATGAAAAACGTCTTCGTAAGAGAGTTAAGAACATAGAGATATCAGCCCTAAAGTACCTGGAAGACTTCCCAGTATGGAATGAATGGCCCCTGTGGGACCAGACACAGACTAGAGCCACCCACGCTCAGACCCTGAATGGGGAGGAAGCCATGATGCTACTCTTTGTGGTTTGTGGCTAGAAATATAAATACTTTGCTCTTGATTCAGCTGTTCTCAACAAGTTCTTAGTGGATTTGATTACATGCTGAGGAAACATTCTCTTCAGATGTGAATCCTCAGGCCAAGGGGCCTCCTACCTAGCCAGAGGCATGTAGATTCTGGGGCCAGAGTGGCCAGAAACAGATTAGGTGTTTCCCTTCTCGTTGTAGGATTCGGTCTGAACCAGGTGTCTGAGTCTGGAGAGGAAAATTACTCCAATCTCCAACTCACTTCTGTTGAAGAAATGAAATTCAGGCCCAAGGACATTAATTATATGTTACTGTGAGTATTGGAAAGCAATGCTAACAGCTTGCGTCCTGCAGCGACACCATGGAAGGTCACTCTGAATTTGACTCTTCAGTCTGTTTCCACTCATCATTTTTTATCCCACTGTACAAACTAATGAAATTTTTGTTGGTTTATATTTTATATTTTCAATTATTAATTATGAAACAAGGCAAACATAGCAAAAGAATAGCAAGACATCTAACAAGCACTTATGTAGGTACCAATACATTTCAGAATCTGTTGACATTTTGCCTTATTTGGTTAAATAGATATCCTGGTACCTCTCTCTGTCCCTTACTAGCTCTTTTTCCAGAGGAAAGATTATAATTATATAATAAATTATAATCATAATTCCAAATTGGGTGTGTGTTGTTCTTATAAATATTTTTATAATTTTAATTAAATTTAAATTCATAGTACATAATGATAATTTCTGTGAGTTAATATTTTTACATTAAAATATGGTACACCTCCTTTTGATTTCTTTACTTAACATTATATTTTTAAAGATTTAATAATGTGGTTAATATGTGGTTAATATCTTCTATACTGTTCTTGCCAGAATTATTTAATCTGAATCTAAACAGGAGGAGACAATCATAAATCCAGAATGTGGGACATTCTACAAGACAGCTGGCCTGAACTCTTCAAAAAGGTCAATTCTGTGAAAAGGCAAAAAAGGCTAGAGACTGTTCTAGTTGAAAAGAGCCTAAAGAGATATAACCAAATACTTTGATTGGATCCCAGTTTTAAAAAAAAGCTATAAAAGATATCCCTGGGACAGTTGGGGAACTCTGAGTGCAGACTGTCTGTTTAGTGGTATTATGGTCCTACAGGAGAGTCCTTGCATAGATTTAGGTCATTTATCCTCATAGTTGTGTTGTGATTCATTATGTGATGAACTCAGTTCCCTTATTCATTCCTCTGCTGATGTTCATTACTTGTGTTCTTAAAATATTCAGTAGATTTACTATATTCTGTCTGATTCAGTATTTACTGGAAAAGGTGCATAGAACAGCCAAAATGGTTATGAAAGTTACCAATTTCTTTCTGTAATTCTCTCAATTTTTGCTCTTTATAACTTTGAATCTGTTAATGGGTACATACTAGTTCAGAAAAGTTTTACCTTCTGGCTGACTTTACCTCTTTATGAAGTGCCATCTTTGTGTCTAGTATTACTCTATTACCTAAAGTTTTAGGTGGTCTTAATATGCTGCTTGTTCTTTCTTTCTGCTGATTCTTTCTGAATGGGGTTTTAGTTTTGGATAATGAGTTCATTTTCTGTGGGGTATTCGTCAGAATCCTCCGTAGCCTGGTTGAGGGCTTATCTCCCCACAGAGGTTCTGGGCGTGCCCTTGCCATGTGGCCCAGGGGTATTACTAACTTGTGGTTTATTTTTTGTTAATTTGTTGTCTTGGGGTCGCTGGGCCAAGAGGGTTATATAATTTGATCAGTTGCACAGGCTCATGCTCACGAAGTCTAAGGGGAGCCTTCCTGCTCATCCACAGCCCGGGATGGCACCGCTGAGCTTCTCCACTAGCTCCTGTATGAGGACCAGTTTTCTTCAGAGCTCTTAGAAGAATCGGAGTTTGTATTTGGTCTGTTCAGTTCCAATTACCCTCACTGCAAGGCCCAGGCTCTCCTCTCCTGACCTTCCCTGACCTTCCAGGCATGAAAACACCCAGATAACCCTCCCTCCCGCCCTGCTTCCCTTCACCCCCGGCAAGTATACCCATGTCAGCCTTGCTGGCCTGGTGGGCTGCAGTCCTTTTTCCTGGGCACCTGGGAGTGTCCTTTTCTCCCTCCCTATTAAAGAGGATGTTTTGTTGTATGCATCCAGAAATCTTAAGGTTTATATTGGGAAGGTTTTCAAGTAATCTGGTCTGTTTTGTTATCAGAATGGGAAGTTCCTTAATCTATTTAATTTTTGGCTTAAGTGAAAAAAAAACCTATTTATTCTGTAGATTGGCAGAAAAAAACCTCCTTGGATACATATTTTCAACTTTTTAAAGTTCTTACACCTAGACAAAAAATAAAGAACATTTACCTAGAAAACAATTTTCTTCATAAATTAAAAGCTAATCTAAACACATTACGGGTTTTGAAAGCAATTTCAATGATGTAGAAAACAGCGATGCTTAAGCAAATTCTGCTCTGGAAATCTACAAACTAGTTTCAGCTTTCTGATTGCAGGAAGCATAGTTAGTCATCTTCATGCCTTCACGCCTGGTCTGATCATTGGCACAGAGTGGGTGCCTGATTTCTGTTACTGTTGTTAAGTGACTTTGAATTTGCTAATCCACCCATCAAATAGGAAGAAATATTTTTCTTCTTGAGTTACAGGTTGCTTCCTGCCTAGCCCTAACCAATTGCACATAATCATTACTGTTAATTACAGACATAGGCCAGGCCCTTGAATTTCCCCTTGAAAAATGAAATTGGCACATGGCCTGCTCTTCCATGCACTGGGAAGAAGGGTTTCATCCTCGGCTCCCATGGGATCCAGCCTCTACCATAGCCAAGCCTATGGAGGTATGTGTGAGACAGGACTCTACCAGGAAACCAGCACATGAGTGTTCCCTACAGATGCCCTGCACAGGTCACCTGCCCTGGTGGATGTGAATGTGCCCCATCAGGCCAGGGATGTGTCTTGTTTCTCGATCCCTCCATTTACTGTGTCCTCATGCTCTTTTGCTGGGCTCCAAGGCAGGGTGAAGGGCCCAGAAACCCACACTGCTGCAGCGGCCCCTGTAGGATGGTCTTGAAATTGCTGGGGCCTGTCCCTTCCACACTCATCCACCTGAGTGCCCACCTGAGGAGCTGGCTTCAGCTCTGAGGTTCTTATTGCAGTGGAGCCTAGAGGGCACTGGAAGGTCACAGGACAGTCTACTAACTTGATGGTGCCAGGCACACAGGTCTCCATGACCCGAGTTCATGTCTAAGTGCCTCTAGCATCTGAGGGGACTTTCAGTAACACATTGACCTGTTACTGGGGTGATGGGTGCAGCTTTCAGGGAACCTCTGAGCCTGGCTAATCTGAGAGGCAGGTACTTCCAAAAAGATCCTCCTCTGTTTCTCCTATGGCCGTGGGATGTCATGACTCCCTGCAACAGGGATCTAGAGTGCTTGGGACCTGCCTCCTGTGCATCCTCCTCCATCCTCCTCCATCCTCCTCCATCCCCTCCATAAAGAGCTCTGCGAGATCGTCTGTGAAGCCAGACTATCACCGATGTGTCTGTGTCTGTGTAGCCTGAGCCCTTCCTGAGGACAGTAAGTTAAGAGGAGGGAATCCTTTCTGCAACCAAAGGAAAGAGAAAGAAGGCCTTTGGTCAGCCCTTGTCCCTCAGCCCCCAGCCCTTGGAGCCTGCAATCTGCTTGGCTGGACTCCGGAAACTGCTGTCAGTTTGCTCTGAAACTGCTATCAGTTTTCCCTTTGGTTCTTTTCAAACCATCCTCCTGTGAACAGGCAATGAATGCTGGCTCAGTAGTGATACCCTTGCCAGAACCTGGCACAAAGCATGTCCTTGGTCTGCATGTGCTTCACTAAGAAGGTCCCAGCTCTGTTTTAAGACATACACATTAAAATGGGAGCCTTACTCCATGGAGGTGGGCCAGGGTGTCTCCCATCTGCAGGGAGAGGAAGGACTTCGCAATAGTTTACGCAGGAGGGATTTAAGTTAGCTCTTAACGAGAGTTACCCTTTAATTTAATAAGGCCACTATGGGGCCAAAGGACAGAAGCCTTGGGAAATTTGGGATAGGGGAAGGAAAGAAAAATACTTTTTTTTCTCCTTCCTATCTTTGAAAAAAATGTTTTTCTGTTTGTGTTGGAGAAAGTGACCAGCTTTTCCCCCTTCCACCTGACCTTGCTATCTGTTGTCCTTGAGGGAAGCTGCTCTGGTAATTCAGTATGAGAACTTTGAGCCAGTACTCACAAGATTCCAAGCGAGAGTAGTTTTTCAAGACTTTGATCTTTGCTTTCAGTTTGGTTGACCTTGATGACTTTGCTTTCTTTAGTCTCTTCCTCCAGGGTAGTTCACGAGTTCTGAAGCCCTGACATGTGCCACATACAGAGGAGGGCCTGTGGAGCAGTTCTTGCATTATCCTGCCCCTTCCTTCCCTTGATATAGGACGTGATTTAAGGCAGGCCAGGGATCGAATTACATCTAAAGGCTTAACGTTGAAGGAGGTGAAGGAGGAGGTGAAGGAAGTAACTACTGAAAGCCTTGGTCATGAACTCTAGCCAATTTTCCTGATGGCACAGCCTGGCCATTGGTTCCAAACTGTATTATCTTATGGCTACCTATTTTCTGGCACTGGCAAACCATTTTGGAATTATAAGTTTGTAATTACGAGAGTAGTAATTATATAGCATATGCAGCATCACTTTCCCTTCTGTACCTGTAGTGGACCTCAACATATAAACAAGGAACTGTTTCCCAGTGAACCCAGATGTGTCCTCAGAATCCTTCTTAACACAGTTTTTTAGAGAGTCACTTCCAATTGATAAGACTTGGCTAAAAGATAAAACCTGATTGCCATCCCTGTTTTATCATGCATCTAATGTCTGATGAAATAAACATCAAAGGTTAAAGATGCAAAGGAACTTTTTGTTTCTTTGCTTAGAATTCCATTTTTCCATTTATTAATAATTTGCAAATTAAGCATTTTTATTTGGTTTTGCTTGTTAATTTAATTACCTTGGTGCTTCACAGCATTCTCTTATAAATGTCTTTGTGGACATACTGCATGGCTATTTTGTGTATTTGCTAAAATTGCTATTTTTCTTTCTTTCATAAAGTTATAGCTACCTTTGTCCTACTGTTATTTTGTATATGTTTTTGTTCTACTTATGGTTTAAACAGCATTTAAATATCTTATTATATTTGTGAGGCTTAACATGTTAATGCTTGTCACTTATGATAATTATTAATACCATGCAAAGAACCTGTGGACCCTCAAATGAAATAAGTGAAACAATAAATAGCTAATACTCATTAAAGGACAATATATACTGAGCCCAATCTGTAAGTGCTTTACTTGTCTTACTATGATTTTAAAATCCTTACCAAAGTCCTGCCACATAGGTACTATGATTTTTCCCTTTTTACGGGTGAGAAATCTAATACCTAGAGAGCTTCAATAACCCACCCAGAATTACAGAGCTAATTTGGGATTTGAACCCAGGCAGGTGAAGTTCACAGCCTCTTAGCCCCTATACAATTCATCCTGCAGTGGAAAGAGAGGTCTTAATGTTAAGGTGATTAATGCAGTTTAATGCCAGGAAGCTTACTTTGAATAACAGAAGCAGATCTATTAGATTCTCCAGATTTTGAAGCAATGAGATTAACAAACCTATAATTGTCTAAATAAACTATACTTCAAATTTTTATTTGTTAAACTAATAATCTTAGAAGGCTACCAAGTTATATATATGTATATTAATACATTTTAAAATGTTAAACCAAGTGTCTCCTAAAGATACTTGCTCTAAGCTATAAAACTTTAAATTTCAGAACATTATGCATTTGATGTCAATTTACTCAAAGTTTCTGTTTGTTCTAGGGGAAAAGGATGAAGTGGGAGAAATATAGTATATTTTCTCTTTATTGGCAACTTCTGGAAATTTTATGTTCTGGACTTTCAGTGACACTATGAATATTCATGAAGTCTTGAGACTCACACCCAGAACTTCAGTGATGGTTATCTGAAAGATGTGTGTTTAATTGTAAATCACCAAAAAACCTTACTTAATAATTGTGTTGATTCTGCTGTCCATGTACCAATGCCTTCAGATTCTAACTGAACTAGTTAATGGTAGGGACTGTGGAATCCTGACAGGGAAATGACCAAAGGAAGCTGGACTTCCAGTCACATGTGGATCATGACATTTGAAAATTGTAAGTGAATTTGTGGGTACCTAGGACTGAAATACAGAGTATAGGCCTTCTTCAGATAATTCTAAACAACATAACTATGGAGTTTATGTCTGAACTCTGTAGGTCGATAGGTGGTCCTCGTTTGTCCGTTCATCCATCCATCCAACAAATAGTTACCGAGCACCTTCCATGTGCTGGACATTGCTTAACTGTTGGTGTTGTGGGGAGGAACTTCCAATCTGGTGTAAGGAGACAGATAATAATAAAATAATAAACAAGACTGCAGCAGGTGCTATGCTATGAAGAAAATAAAGAGAGTTAGTGATGGAAAACAAGAGGGTGATGGCCAAGAAGTTGTGAACATGCTCTCTGAGGTGGGTGGAATTTAGACCTGAGGAGACAAGCTGGAGAAGAGCCTTGGTGAGGGAATTCCAGGCACAGAGAGCCCCACATTCTGAGCCCTGGGGCTTGACCTGCTCCTGGAGCCAACAAGAGGCTTGAGCCCATGTGGTCAGGGGTGAGTGTAGGGGTGAGATCAGGAGGGTAGGGAGGGATCAGACCAAGAAGGCTTTGGGACTGGGAGAGAGTTTGGGTTTTATTCTAAATCAAGAGGAGCCCTTTAAAGGGTTTAAATCCCTTGCTTAAAATCAGAGCTCTGATTTCCATTGGTCAGAGAGCACACTGGTTGCTGTGGGCGAGTTGTTTGTAGGGAACAGGAATGCCAATGGTGAGACCAGCTCAGAGACTCGTCTGCAGTCAAATGATTGCTCACTGGAATTCATTCAGTCTTGGAGTAATGCTAAAAAGACAGTCACTTTATAGACATCTTCTGGATTAAATGTTTTGGCAAAGGTGATGGGAACATGTACCCTGGCTAATATTTGTCCAAGGGAAAAGAACTAGTCAGGGATCCCAGCTGCCTTACCTGTTGGCCCTTCAGTGGAAACACCTGCTGAAGTGTATAGACTTACCACTTGAACACCTGCAGGGATCATTTATTTCTTTCCACAATAGAAGTGTTTTCAGGGAGAGTCATACTCACTGCTCAGTTACCTGGGAAATTACAGGATTTCATCACCAGTGGAAATAGCTCAATTGTGTGTGACCATAAAAGGATTAAAGAATTGTTTACCTGCTCATGAGGAGGCAGACACATTTGGAGCCTGTGAACAGAGGTATGGGCGGTGGGGAGCGGGCTTAGTGGGGCCACCCACTGACTTCCTCCTTCCTTACAGAGTGAAGAGGAAAAA
>JAQIFY010002131.1:0-13588 GCA_028533085.1 Varecia variegata | reverse complement strand
GCTTTTCTTTTTTTTTATCTGTGTCTGTGTTTATGTGTGTTAAGAATACTTAACATGATATTTTACCTTGTTTACAATTTTGATGTGCACAATACTGTATTTTTAACTGTGGGTAGTATGTTGTACAACAGTTCTCCAGAACAAATTTATCTAGTGTAACTAAGACTTTATAGCCATTGAACAACAACTTGCCATTTCTCCCATCTCCTAGCAACTAGAAATCACTATTGTATTCTCTCTTCTAATAGTTTGATTATTTTAGATAGTCCATATAAAGTGAAATCATGCACTACTTGTACTTCTGTGACCGGCTTGTTTCACTTAGCATAACATCTTTCAGGTTCATAATATTCCATTAGGCATTCTCACAGAATGTGTATTCTACATTTTTATTTCTTTATCTGTTGATGGACACTTGAGTTGTTTCCACATCTTGGCTATTCTGAATAATGCTTCAAAGGACATGGGAGTGCAGATTCTGATAACAATTATTTTGAATATATACTCAGAACAGGGATTGCTGGGTCATATGGTAGTTCATTTTTAATTTTTTGAAGAAACTCCGTGGTGGTTTTCACACTGGCTGCACCATTTTACACTCCCACTAAGAGTGTACAAGGGTTCTCATTTCCCTGTGTTCTCAACAACATTTGCTTTTTTGTTTTTTTGATAATAGCTATCCTAACATGAGGGTGGTGATACCTCATTGTCGTTTAGCTTTGCTTTTTCCTGATGATTAATCATGGACCATCTTTTGATATACTTGTTAGTCATTTGTATATCTTCCTTGGGGAAATGTCTTTTTGAGTCCTTTGGCTAATTTTAATTGGGTTATTAGGCTTGTTGTTGTTGTTTGTTGTGTTTTCTATTGAGTTGTAGGAATGACTTATATATATTGCAAATTAATAGCATACTAGATATGTAGTTTCCAAATATTTTCTTCCATTTTCCTGGTTACATTTTCATTTTGTTGATTGTTTCCTTGGTGTGCAGAATCTTTTTAGTTTGTCGTAGTCCTAGTTGATTATTTTTGCTTTTCCTGACTGTTTTGGTCACATGTCCAAGAAATCACTGCTCAGGCCAATGACAAGAGAAACTTTTCCTCTAGAAGTTTTTCAGTTTCAAGTTTTATATTAATATTTATGTCTTTAGTTAATTTGAGTTTTTTGAGTTAATTTTGTGTATGGTGTAAGGTAGGAGTACAGTTTATTTATTTATTTATTTTTGCATGTGTATATCTAGTTTTTCCAATACCATTTGTTAAAGAGACTATCTTTTCCCCATTGTGTGTTTTTGGCACCTTTATCAGAGATTGGTTGAGTTTATTTTTGGGCTCCCTATTCTGTCCCATTGTCTATGAGCTGTCAGTATTTATATAGAAGAAAAAAACATTGAAGATACTGTGATATTTTAAGTGTGTGCATTTAGCACATCCATATACATTATTTGCTACTTTTCTTGTGTTTTACATTAATTTTTATAAATTCCTGTTGCTTTAAGAAATTAAAAATGATGTTTGATAGCAGATAAGACACAGAACTGAAGCAGATTTTATACTACCAGGCTTGTCTATGCCTTGAGAGAAAAAGTGGAGCACATTATACTGATATTAGCAAACTTCTCTGGTGGATGATACTTAATTAAAATCTTATTAGTTTTCATTAACTAAAGAGATACTAGAGAATCAGAAGAAAGGTTGGTCAGACATGAACGCCTACAGAACAAATGTACATATTGACTGACCATCCAAGCACATGCCAAGTCAGAGGGTGTCTCAGCCAATGGCTGGCTATTGCAGTCCCATTTGCATTCATAACTCTGTTATGGAGATGAGCATAGCATAGATTAGCTTGATGTAATTGAACATTTAAATATTGTAATGATCCTGCACTCATCAAGCCACCTTTTCCTTATTATTTGACTTTCTACAGTTTCTGACTTTAAAATAATATGCTAATCATACTGCTTCGTTTTCTGGTCTATTGAAATAATTATACTTCTCAGAACAAAGAAATAAATTGATTTGAGAATTTTTTAAATTAGTATTCTGAGCTTGCATAAAATGAGAACCCTTGTGAGAAACAGGTCCTCTCTTGTGCTAAATCATCTTGAGCATCAGGGATGATATAATGACAGAATCACTAAGATAATGCTCCTGCAGAAACTTTTTAGAAATTTACCTTTTCACAGTATCGGCTCTCTGCATTCCTAACCTTGCCTTCTATAGGTCATACTGCAGTGTACTACTGAAATATAAATAATCCGCAATTTACTCTTTTAATTGGCATTACACTAAACCAAAATGATTTTTGCAGTGATTCATTCAATAATAAGTATTTATTAAACTTGTACTATGTATGAGATGTGTGGTTAATACAAAAAGCAGTGAACAAATTAGACACTGTCTTTGCCAGCAAGAAACTTCCAGTTTACAGACTCTTGATGCAAATTGCCCTGTAATGTTATAAAGTGGGAGTAGTGTAAGAGAGGCAGGAAGACCACAAAGAAGGAGTCCCTAGATTTGCCTGGAGGAGTCAGGGAACTGTCACCTTGTAAAAAGATAAATACAAGGACAGTAAGAATGATATATGACTCAAAGTCAAAGACACTTTCAACGCCTTAATATTTTGCAAGAATTAAAAGTACTTTAGTTTTTCTCTTTGAAAGTGAAAATAGACATTAAAGATACACTCAGGGCCAGGCACAGTGGTTCACACCTCTAATCCCAGCACTTTGGGAGGCTGAGGCAGGAGGATCACTTGAGCCCAGGAGTTTGAGACCAGCTTGAACAATATAGTGAGCCCAGGAGTTTGAGACCAGCTTGAACAATCTGGTCTTTACCAAAAAAAAAAAAAAAAAAAAAAGCCAGGGATGATGGCATGTACCTGTAGTCCCAGCTACTTGGGAGGCTGAGGAGGGTCCCTTGAACCCAGGAGTTTGAGGTTGCAGGGAACTCTGATGACACCACTGCACTCTAGCCTGGATGACAGAGTGAGATCCTGTCTCAAAAAAAAAAAAAAAAAAAAATGCAGTTTGTATACAATTAAGAAAAGTCCACTGTGCGAAAGGCTGTGTGCACCATGCTAAAAGTAGATGTTGTCTTTGACTATAGGCAGTTTTGTCTGTAGTAACAAAATATGAGACCAGAATTGTGGAGAAAGAATTGGAGTCTAGATGACTATCCAAAGGGTCTGACTAGGTCAGGCACAATGGCTCACACCTGTAATCCCAACACTTTGGAAGGCCAAGGTGAGAGGATCACTTGAGGGCAGGAGTTCAAGGCCAGCTTGGGCAACATAGTGAGATCCCATCTCTACAAAAATCAGCCAAGCATGGTGCTGCATGCCTATAGTCTCAGTGACTCAGGAGACTGAGGCAGGAGGATGGCTTGAGCCCAGGAGTTCCAGGCTCCAAAGAACCCTGATAACATCACTGCACTCCAGCCTGGGTGACAGAGCAAGAGCCTGTCTCTAAAAAGAAAATAAAATAAAGAGTCTGAATAAAAAATAACTTTAATACTAATTTTTGCTAATATTTGTGTATATTTTTATCTTCATTGTTAGATTATATACTTGAGGATATATCCAAATATTATTCTTATATTTATTGTTTCCTTCGAGTGCCCAATATGATGTTTTAGTAGTAGAAGCTCAATCTACACTTTGATTATTAATTTAATAACCCACTCTATTAAAAAAGCAGATTTTCATATTCTAATTTTATGAAAGCATGAGTTGATCACAAATATTAAACCTTTTTCTTCTTATTATAAAATTTCACATAGAGATCAACTTAGTCCGTTTGGGCTGCTATAAAAAAATACTATAAACCAGGTGGCTTATAAACAAAATACATGTATTTCTCAAAGTTCTGGAAGTTAGAAAGTTCAAGACCAAGGTGTCAAAAGTTGTGTTTGGTGAGGGTCCACTTTCTCATAGACAGTGATTTCTGTCTGTGTCCTCACATACCAGAAGGACAGGAGCTGCTCTAAGCTTCTAAATAAGGGCGCTAATCCCATTAATGAGGGCCCCAGCCTCATGATCTAATCACCTCCAAAAGCCCTTACTTTCTAATATTGTCACTGTGGAGGTGAGGATTTCAACTTATTAATTTGGGGGGACACCAACATTCAGACCATAGCAAAGATTTTTCAAGAACTGACTTATTTCACTCAGCATATGATCTGATTAACATTCATCATTCCCAAACACATTAAAGAATACAATTCTGTATAAAGTAAACTATGTCTCTTTCATCATTGACTATATATCATCATTGAGAAATAAGGATTAAGGACACAATGATCATGAACCAAAACAGTACTATAGGTATTTTTAGTGGAACCATTGGCCGGTAAAGTCATCTAAAAATTAACTATAGATAACAGCAAAACATGATTTTAAACAGACAGATAGATGATAGGCAAATAGACGGAAGGATGGATATTACAATTCTGGTAAGGGGTGCTTGTTAATTACATTCTTACATTGTAATTACATTACAAATTCCTTTCTTCTCTCTAATTCTCTCTGGAGAGGTAATTAAAGAGAGAGAAAAAATGTGATCCAGAGATCAAGAGATCTAAATATGTCCCCTATGTTAAGTTCATCCTTATTTTTCAGAATAAAATTTGCTGTTTAGGTGCTTAGATAAAAAATTCGAGTGATACTGTCGAATTCATTTTGCTGTACCGGATGATGGAGCACCTAGTTACTGAGTATCTTAGGTCATTATTATTATTTAATTAACTGATGTGGTAGGGCTCATCATTTTTGAAAGGTTGGTGGACTCTTAGATTAAAACATAGACAGCCATGCACCACATAACAATGTTTTGGTCAACAATAGACCTCATATATATACCACAGTGGTTCCATAAGATTATAATGGTGCTGAAATATTCCTATTGCCACCGATATCATAGCCATCATAACATCGTAGTGGAATGAATTACTCATATGTCTGTGGTGATGCTGGTGTAAACAAACCTAATGTGCTGCCAGTTGTATAAAAGTATAGCACTTATATTTATGCACAGTACATAATACTTGATATTAGACATAAACCATCATGTTATGGGTTTATGTATTTGCTATTTATGCATTCTTTTTATTGTTATTTTAGAGTGCACTCTTTACTCATTAAAAAAAAAAAAACAAAAAAAAAAAACAAAAAACTGAACTGTGAAACAAACTCAGGTAAGTCCTTCAGGAGATGTTCCAGAAGAAGACATTGCTGTTGCCATAGGAGATGACAGCTCCCTGCATGTCATTGTTCCTGAAGACCTTCCAGTGGGACAAGCTGTAGAGGGGAAGACAGTGATGCTGATGACCCTGACCCTGTGTAGGCCAAGGCTAAAGTGTGGGTTTGTGTTTTAGTTCTTAACAAAGATTTTAAAAAGTTTTAAAAAATTGGAAAAAGAGAAAAAGCTTTTAGAATAATGATATAAAGAAAAAATATTTTTTGTACTGCTTACAAATGTGTTTGTCTTTTGAGCTAGGTGTTATTATAGAACAGTTTAAAAAGTTAAAAAATTAAAACAGTTATAAAGAAAAAGAGTTACAGTAAGGTAAGATTAATTTGTTATTGAAGAAAGAAAAATAGATAAATAAGTTTAGTGTACAGTGTTTATAAAGTCCACAGTAGTGTATAGCAATGTCCTAGGCCTTCCCATTCACTCACACTCACTCACTGACTCGCCAGAGAAATTTCTAGTCCTGCAAGCTTCATTCATGGTATGTTGTCCCAGTTTACCAGTTTTAATTTTTTGTTTTCTTTTTTTTTCCTTTCTTTCTTTTTTTTTTTTTTTTTTTTTTTTTTTTTTTTTTGAGACAGAACTTGCTCTGTTGCCTGGGCTAGATTGCAGTGGCATTATGATAGCTGACTGCAACCTCAAATTCCTGGACTTAAATGATCCTCTTGCCTCAGTCTCCCAAGAAGTTCAGACTACAGACCTGTGCTACCATGCCTGGCTAAGTTTTTCTAATTTTAGTGGAAATGGGGTCTCACTCTTGCTCAGGCTGGTCTTGAACTCCTGAGCTCAAGTGATCCTCCCACTTCAGCCTCCCAGAGTGCTAGTACTATAGGCATGAGTCACTGAGCCTGACTGTTTTAATCTTTTATACTGTATTTTTACTGTCCCTTTTCTACGTTTAGATATGTTTAGATACACAAATACTTACCATTCTGTTATAATTGCCTAGAGGATTCAGTACAGTAGCATGTTGTACAGGCTTGAGGTCTAGGAGCAACAGGCCTGGGTGTACAGGCTGCAGGCTTGTGTGAGCACACTCTATCATGTTCCCACAAAGATAAAATCACCTCATGGCAGATTTCTCAGAATATATAACCATCATTAATCAACACATGATTGTAGTTCCCGTTAGAGATATTTTTACCTCCTTGAATAGCATCCTCCCAACAGACCAAATACATCTTGATGTAGTGTCTTCAATACTATAATGTCATTTTTCCCTAGAGAAATCAAGAACTCCTTGAAATATTTATAGTTTCCAAAAACTACAAAGTGCACCCAAAAGCTAAAGACTATCATCTACTCATCCAGGAAAGGCTGTTTGAGGAAGTTTTGAACTGTCTCAGTGAGAGCTGTACTGTAGAAGATGCCATACTCCTAAAGTTGGTGACAAAATGAAATGGCTATTTCTCAGGGCATACCTAGGCTGCAAAAATCTGCTTTAGTGTAAACCTTTTCCTAGACACACATTGCTGCTATGACACAGTTTGCACTCGGTACTAATTTGAAAATCCATTTGATTTTGAAGTATTGTGTCCTTGCTTAACATTTTAATTTTAGGTTTAAAGTACGAATTTAATTCTGACTTTCTTTAAACAATGCAGAGTAGCTTCTCACAAGTATTTTGTGCGCATAAATAAGCTACCAGGGAAACGATTTAAATCAGGCTGACGTTTTGTTGAGGCATCATTTTCCTTCCGCTAAAGTTCAACCGGTGTAGACTTCGCCGAACGGCTGCTGGGAAATTGCCCTTGGAGCTTTATTTGAACCGCTGCCGTCTCAGTAATGAAATGCATTGTGAAAGTCACGCTCAGAGCGTTGATTCTGCTCCTAGGTGACATCGTTGGAGCATAACATACATTTAGTTACCTACCTGGCAAGCTGTCTGTTTAACAGAGGAAAAATGATGTGACTGTGATGGATGGCCCAGCTGCCCCTTCTCGGTGACGATCTGGGACACCAGGCCCGTCTGCAGTGCTGTTCCCTCGTTTCTCTTCATTTGGATACGAAGGCTTTCCTGTGCGTACATCCCCACGGTCTCCAATCTACCAACCACTGTGCTTATTGCTTTCTTCCTTTCACTTGGAAATTACTTTAGAGGCATTAGAGCAAAGCTTTTCATGCATTTTTAGCTACATGATCTCTAGGTCAAGGACGACAGCGTTGAAAATTAGAGTCCTTGGTAAGGAGTGCTTAGTGAATTATTTACTTTTTGGCTACAAGTTTCGTCTGATCTCTGACACTCTGACTTGGGCTCTTTTCTTTTTCATGTCACTAAAGTAAATGTTCCTTTGGATACCTGCCTTATAATTGTTCTGACACATGGTAAAATTAGAATCCCTAAGGATGTAAAAACTTGTCCTAGAGCCAAGGTTCAAGCTCTAAAATCTGGTATGTTTGACCATGCACACACTCTCTCTCTCTCTCTCTTTTCTTTCTTTCTTTCTTTTTTTTTTTTTTTTCCTGTTTGGGTAGACAGGTCAGCATGCCCTTCAGTGGCAGAGACTAAAAGGAAAAAACTATAATAAAAACAAAGCCAGCTGATGCATCTATGCTTATTCCTCACAGTGTTCATGGGATAGGTGTCACTATGGCAATGAAAGCAACTGATTTGTGAAGATTTAAAAATTATAATTTAAACACCCACAAGGGTATAAATACTAAAATAGGCATTTGGCAAAAAAGGAAAATGTACACTGAAAAATCATATATATCATACTTGTGTTTCTTTTTTGACTTTAATTTATTTAAACTCAAGAGCAGCAATCAGAAGACCTGGAATTTATAGCAGAGTTCACAAAAGTGCACATTGTACTCAAATACACACACATAAAACTAGTCTGTGAGAAGTCTGGTGAAGTAAAATAAAATTAATACAACATACACAGAATTTGAAAACAGTTTGTAAGTAATACTTGCTGAATAAAAAGAAAATCAGAAAATGAAAAAAAAAAAAAAAAAGAAAAGACAACTGAGACAATGATGTGTTCTAATCTCACTTGGAATTCACTGGTTAACTGTACCAAAGGAACATCCATTAAAGAATATTTGCAAACATCACAAGCAAAAATCAACATATCTGTGTTTTTGTGAACCTTGTTAAATCAAAATCTATAAACATAGTTTTTGAATTGTGAGTTAACTATATTATTTATTTACAAATGACAGACACATAGAAAAAAGTTCCTTACATTGTCTACCTTAGCTGTCACAGAAAACCATCTTCAGTTCCATTCAAGTTGCTGCAAAAGACATTATTTCATTCTTTTTTTGTGGCTGATTAGTATTCCATGGTGTGTGTGTGTGTGTGTGTGTACCATATTTTCTTTATCCACTAATCAGTTTATGGGCACTTAGACTGGTTCCACATCTTTGCAATTGTGAATTGTGCAGTGATAAATATTCTGTTGTGGGTGTCTTTTTGATAAAATGATTTCTTTTCCTTTAGATAGACAATGGGTAGTGGGATTGTCAGATCAAATGGTATGCCTACTTCTAGTTCTTTGAGGTATCTCCATACTATTTTCCATAGAGGTTGTACTAGTTTACATTCCTACCAGCAATGTGTAAGTGTTCCCTTTTTACTGCATCCATGCCAACATCTATTGCTTTTTGAATTTTCAGTAATGGCAATTCTAATAGGGGTAATGTAGTATCTCATGTGGTTTTAATTTACATTTCCCTGATGATTAGTGATGAGCATTTTTTCATGTTTGTTGGCTATTTGTTTATGTTCTTTTGAAAAAATTCTGTTCATGTCTTTTGCCCACTTTTTAATGGTTTTTTTTTTTTTCCTTGCTGATTTGTTTGAGTTCTTTGTAAATTCTAGATATTAGTGCTTTGTTGGATACATAGTTTGTGAATATCTTCTCCCAGTCTGAATGTTGTCTATTTTTTTCTCTTGATAATTTCCTTTGTTGTGTATAAAGTTTTTAATTGAATTAAGTCCCATTTATTTATTTCTGTTGTTTTATTTGCTTTTAGGGTCTTAGTCATGAATTCTTCACGTAGCCCAATGTCTACAAGAGTTTTTCCTACATTTTCATCTAGAATTTTTATGGTTTCAGGTCTTATATTTATGCGTTTTATCTACCTTGAATTAAATTTTGTATATGGTGAGAGATAGGGATCCAGTTTCATTTTTCTACATGTGGCTGTCCAATTTTCCCAGCATTATTTATGAAATAGGACATTCTTTACTTAGTACATGTTTTTGTCTGCTTTGTCATAAGTCAGTTGGTTGTAGCTATGTGGTTTTGTTTCTGGATTCTCTATTCTGTTCTATTGGTCTATGTATCTACCTTTATACCAGTGTCCTGATGTTTTAGTTACTATAACCTTGTAGTATAATTTGAAATCAAATGTGAAGTATGCAGATTTGTTCTTTTTTGTTTAAGATTGATTTGACAGTTTGAACTCTTTATTGATTCCATGAAAAATCTAGGATTGTTTTTCTAATTCTGTGAACAATGATTTTGGTATTTTGATGGGAATTGTATTGGATATGTAAATCACTTTGGGCAGTAGGGACTTTTTAACAATAATTCTTCCAATCCATGGAGAATGGATGTTTTTCCATTTGTTTGTGTCCTCTATGATTACTTTCATCAGGGTGTTTTAGTTGTCCTTGCAGAGATCTTTCACCTTCTTAGTTAAATATATTTCTAGGTATTTTACTTCTATTGCAGCTATTTTAAGTGGTATTCAGCTCTTGATTTGACTCTCAAATTGACTGTCATTAGTGTATAGAAATGATACTGATTTGTTTACATTAATATTGTAACCCGAGACTTTACTGAATTATTTTCTCAATTCTAGGAGTCTTTTGGAAAAGTTTTTAGGATTTTCTAGATCTAAGATCATGTCATTGGCAAACAGGGGTAGTTTGACCTTCTCTTTTTTATTTGGAGCATTTTTAAGTTCACAGCAAAATGAGCAGAATGCGCAGGGTCCTGAAATACTCCCTGCGTCTACATTGGCACAGCCTTCCCCAGTATTAAAACCTTGCAACACAATGGTCTATTTGTTACAATCAATACAGCTTTATTAATATACCATTATCACCCAAATTTCATAGTTTGCTTTAGAGTTCACCCTTGTTCATTCTATGGGGTTTAACAAATGTATAATGGTGTTTATCTATCACTGTATCATACAGAATAGTTTCACTGCCCTAAAAATTTTAGAAATACCATCGCAGGTTACAACATCAAAACACAAGCCCACTAAAAAGGATGTTTTAATTAGAAGGTTACAGAAAGTTCTCACTCCTCCACATATTACCATCACACAAACAAGGCTCTAGTACAATAATAGTGGGTTATAGTGGAAATACCTGTATGACTGTTTCCAAAGAGCAGTAATTAGGGAAGCCATAATTCAAGAGGTGAGACAAAAAACAAGAGCATTAGAGAAATTTGAAGCTTCTCACACCTATAGTTATAGGAAACATTAAACACAGGCCAACTGATAACCAAATTAGCATAAATCCTCACAATAAAGGCTGACTTATTTCAATTCCTGTTACCAGATGCATATATATATTTTAACAAGAAATTGCAAGGATACCAAAAGGCCAAAAAAAAAAAAAAAAAGTGTAGAAATACACCAAGCATTACAATCAGACTCATAGAAAAACATAATTTGGAATTAAATAAGAAATCTATAATGACTGTAATTAATATGTTAAGAGTTTAATGGAACAATAGACAATGTATAAAAATAGATGGGTAATGTAAGCAGAGAGATGGAAACTCTAAGAAAAAAATCAAAAAGAAGTACTAAAAACCAAAACACTGTAACAGAAATGAAGAATTTTGTTCTTCATTTGATAGGCCCATTAGTAGATTTAGCACAGCTGAGGAGAAAAACAGGGAGCTGTAAGATAGAAAATTCCTAAAATTAAGGGCAGTTAAAAACGGATGGGGGGATGAGGAAAGAAAAGATTCTCCAAGAGCTATCGAGCAATGCCAAAGATGTAACTAATGTACACATTATTGCAGTGCTAGAAACAGAAGAGAAGAAGAATCAGAATTAATATTTTAGCCAATAATGACTAAAATTTTCCCAAAATTAATGACAAATACAGGAGGTAGTATCTACAAAAAGCAGGATAAATAGCAAAACAAACAAACAAACAAAAAAGCAAAAAACAAAGCAAAACAAAACACCAATCATCTAGACTAGGCATATGTATTAGTTTGCTGGGGCTGCTGTAACAGTACCACACACAGTGTGGCTTAAACAACAGAAATTTTATTTGCTCACAGTTCTGGAAACTAAAAGTCTGAAATAAAGGTGTTGGCAGGATTGGTTACTTCTGAATACCAGGAAGGAAGGATCTGTTCCAGGCTTCTCTCCTTGGCTTTCAGATAGCTTTCTTCTTATGCCTTCTATACCAACAAAGTTATTCTTCAAAAGTGAAGTAGAAATAATTTCTTAGACAGACAAAAATGAAAAACTTTATTACTAGTAGACCTGCCACACAGGAAATGTTTAAAAAGTGTTTTAGCTGAAGAAAAATAAAAATGTCGTAAAGAAATCTACCTATAGAATTGCAGAGCATCAAAGAAGGTAAAATAAAGGTAAATAGGTATTTTTCTTCTCCTTAATTTATCTAATGTTAACTTTTTGTTAAAAGCAATAATAACAACTATATAATGAATGATTCCAGTATATGGATACATGAAATACAGGATAGCAATTTTACAACGGACAGGAAGGGGGTGGGTGGGAATACTCTGTTATAAGGTATCTAAACTACATGTGAGGTAATACAGTGTTATTTGAATGTCAACTTAAGTTACTTAAAAAAGGCATATTGTAAAGTTTCAGGAAGCTATTACAATTGTTTTTTTTTTTTTTTTTAAACAGAAGTATGATTGGTGAGTTAAGAGAGGACATAAATTGAAATTATATAAAATAATCAATTAAAATCCATAGACGTCAAAAAATGAGAAGGAAAACAAGAAACAAAGAACAAAGGCAAACACTAGTAAACAGTTCCAAACATGGCAATTATTAATCCAATTATATCAACAATCCCTTTGAATGTGTATAGTCTAAGTACACCAGTTAAAAGATAGATTATAGTTGTGGATTTTAACAAAAAACCCCAATTTATACAGTGTCTAAAATAAATCAGCTTTCAATATAAACACTCAGGTTAAAGTAAAGTGAAGGTGAAAGATATACCATGCAAACAGTAAGTTTTTAACAAGCTGGAGTAGCTATATTAACTTCAGAAAGAAAGGGAGGATGTCATATAATGTTGAACAGTGCAATTACCAATAAGATATAACAATTGTAAATATATATACATCTAACAACATAACATGAAAATACATGCTACTAGAATTGAAAAAAAGACATGTTTACTACTATATTGAGCACCTTTAACACTTGTTTGTCAGTAATTGATAGATCAAACAGGAATAAATATTTAATAAAGATATTCTACATGAAGGCAAGTTTGGGAAATAAAATATCCTTGAAACAAGTCATATTCAAGCACCTTAAACTAAGATTTTTTTCTCAGCAATATTAAAATAAATATATCATAATTATATTGCATAATCAATTTATTATAGATAATATTGAAGCATTATATAGTGGCAAAAGGGTGGATATAAAATGAATGTCCTTCTATAGATGAATAATTGAATAAATTGTAATTATTGCATACCATTTTATATAACGATTTAGAAAAGTAAGAGTTTTTGGCGTGCATTGTCATTCTGTTTGGAGAAAAATAAAATTTGGAGACATATACACACACAAAAAAGGTGTAACAGCTATATAATATTATTTTTTTCTAAATAATATATGATACAATTTTATTGAAATTTAACAGATTGAGATTTTGCAATTTTGTCTTAACTGACTATTGACATAGGAAATGTTACTGTCCATTTAATATGTATATTTTAATGATTTAAATATGTTTAACAGGAAAATATAAGAATGGCTAACAAACATATGAAAAAATGTTCAACATCTCTAATCATCAGGGAAATGCAAATCAAAACCACAATGAGATATCACTTAACTCCAGTGAGAATGGCCTTTATCAAAAAGTTCCAAATCAATACATGCTGGCGTGGATGCGGAGAGACAGGAACACTCATACACTGCTGATGGGACTGTAAACTAGTACAACCCCTGTGGAAAGCAATATGGAGATTCCTTAAACAGATTCAAGTAGACCTTCCATTCGATCCAGCAATCCCATTATTGGGCATCTACCCAGAAGAACAAAAGTCATTCTATAATAAAGATACTTGCACCCGAATGTTTATAGCAGCACAATTCACAATCGCTAAGAGGTGGAAACAAC
>JAQIFY010002130.1:0-13591 GCA_028533085.1 Varecia variegata | reverse complement strand
AAATGTCCATCAATCCATGAATGGATTAGTAAAATGTGGTATTTGTATACCATGGAGTATTACTCAGCTATAAGAAATAACGGTGATACAACATCTCTTTGGTTCTCCTGGAGAGAGTTGGAACCCATTCTATTAAGTGAAGTATCCCAAGAATGGAAAAATAAGCACCACATGTACTCACCAGAAAATTGGTTTCCCTGATCATCACCTAAGTGCACATTTGGGAATAACACCAATTGTGTATTGGACAGAGATGGGGGGGGAGGGGATGGGTGTATACCTACATGATGAGTGCGATGTGCACTGTCTGGGGAATGGACATGCTTTTGTAGCTCAGACTTGGGGGAATGGGAGGGACATGGGCAATATATCTAACCAAAACTTTTGTACCCCCATAATAAGCTGAAATTAAAAAAAAAAGAAATATAATATAAATAAATTCAGAGACTATAAAAAAAAATGTTCAGCTAATGGAGTCTATTATTATCGAAGATATATTACTGTTCCTTCTACTTCTACTATAGCTGTGTATAAACTCACCTGTTTATGCCAGATTAATATCGTGTGAGAAAAAATAAGGTATAAAATATTTCTTACAGGTTAAGAAAACTTTTTATCCAGTTCTCATATGTGTTCTTGAACTTTCTGAATGCTATATATTTCTGTGAACAGATAAAATAGATATTAATTTTATACTCTCCCTTTCAAAAGACTTTATCTCTAAACAGGGAATATAAGTCTTTCAAAGAAATGATATTTTACCAAAAAGCTTGATCTTTCATGACATGCCATCTAACTCTCACAGTGGGTGTAATTTACCAAATTGGTCTGAAGGCATTTCAGGAAAGTACAGGAGCCATGGTCTGCATTACTGATGGATTTATCCAAGTACTTGATAGTCCATTAGGAGAATGATTCATCTGAAAACAAGCAGACCAATATCCACGCAGCCCTTCAAACACACAACCAATTTGAGAAACAACCAGACAACTCTTACCGACTTAAAGTCTGCCTATGACCACATAAAATGCCTCAGGTTCCCACTTCTAACAAGATTATATCTGTGACTTTTAAAATTGCTATGTTCTCTTGAAGAGGTGAATGTCACTTACCTTGTTATTAGAAGGCAAATAAGGAATATCCAATTTAGTGAAAAGGGGCATAGAGGGAGGGAGAAAAGAAGAACTTGGATACAAACAGGAATATTTAAACTAATGATTCAGAACTGCCTGCAATGTCTTAGGTGATATCATTATATATCTTAATTTGCAGTACTCTGAAAATAAACATCTTCTTTTTTCCCACTCCTCTGTACTCTATTTTCCCAGGTGTTTTCACATACAGTCTCAAACTTTCACTTCTATAGTATCCCGTCATCACACTACATGATCAGGTAGTCCTATAAATACACTTAGAGGTATTTGCAACTGAATTTGTGTTGGGTGCTAAAATATTTATTAAACCTCAATGGTGACTAAATCCTGAAAAAACAATGTAAGTACCCTCAAATTTCATTATTAGTTTTTTAATTGTAATTTGTAAAAGAATTTTTAATTCTTCACTTTTTAAGATCTAATTATCCCTCTTTGGTTGCAAATTAACAATCTGTAGCTCTATACCTTATAAATTTTTCAGTACAGGTTTATATGGACTCACTTCCCACAATTCATCCTCAAGTAATTACAAATGGCTAGACGACCTACTGCCGGATGAACACTAAGCCACTGTGTCGCCCACCTCCAGTACGTAGGTTATTTGAATGGTACCGCCTGGAGTTGTGCAAGGCATCGACCTTTACATGGACTGCAATGGGAATATGCCTTCTGGAATTATACACTGTAGTAGCATGGCTAGTGCCATCATGCCGTTTTTTATCTGCTCCTACACTTCTACGATATGTTCTGCAACCCAGGTTACCTAATGAGGTAAAACCCCTTTTTTTATTTCAATGCCCAATTTAAAGATTGCCAGGGCTGTGAAACCCACCTAATAAGGTTGTTATGTCCTTTTTGGTGCTTCCATTACCATTTGCTCTTACAGAAGTTCAGAATTTCTTCTACCGCCTTGTCTGTATTTGTGTGTGTGCACGTGCTTTACTCTTTCTTGCTGGAGAATGAGATACTGAAGGACAAGGATCATGACTTGTTCATGTTTGAATAGATATGTCATAGTTCTGTTACATGGTGGCACTAGAAAATGTTTGCTGAATTAATTTTGATAAACTGAGAATTCTTACATGATACTCAAAAGTACTTGAAAAAAAAAAAACCCACTAGTCTTTAGAGTTAAAAAGAAATACCTCAAAACACCTACCTAAAATTTCATTATTAGATAACATTCTGACTTTAGAAAACAGCAAATTCTGTTTCATATGCTTGCTTTATTTATTTATTTATTTATTTTGGATGTCCTTCACATGTTTTATTGAAATCACTCTTTTCACAATGTCAGATACAGAATTACCAGACTCATAAACAAGTTCCCTGGAGCAATGCCTTTCTATCTCCCTGCTTGGTTACTCCTCCAGTGGTCACAGCAATGCAAAACTAAACCCACAGCATTTATATAATTCTCTTTTGTAGTAATCCTCCAAAAGAGTAGGCCTGCCCCTTGCAGTACAAATTGAAACCTGCACGTCAAAAATTGAGAGCATTATCTTGAAGACAAAAAAAAAAAAAAAAAAAGTCATCTATTGTATGCACACCTTGGCTCTTGTTTTATACAATTCTCCATGGTCAACTGTAAGACACATGGCTCCATTTCTTACTGTACACAAGGATTTTGCCATGGTAAGGGGAAAGCAGATGGATCAGATAACTGGGAATTTTTAAAATAAATCATATACCAAAGAAGACTTATTTAGAATGGCTCTCAGAAGAAATACAACAATACAAATAGCTAATTGATCTTTGATTATCAGACACCAAGGAAGATCTTAAAGGTCATATGAGTCCCCTTTGGGCAGCCAGTACTACAAAGCTGATAGATACATGGGGAAGTATACACAAGAAAGAGAAAGCCAGTTCTGAGACAGTAGTAGACAGGTTTGATTTAATAGACACTTAAGAAGAACCTATAATATGCTAGTGCCTATTATAGAACTGGGGTTAAAACTGAAGCAAACACACTAAACTCCTTCTCTCATCGAGCTTATAGTTTAGTGGGAAGAGAAATTAACTCTGAAGAAATAGGTTGGAGCTTGATTGTAAGATGGAATTTACATTACAGGTAATTTTGTCCCTCCTAAGTCAACCACTATCTCATCTTTTTAATAGAAGTTGGTATTGACCTCATTCTAAGAAGCTGACAACTAGCAATAGTTAAGGTGCCCACGCTGCCTGGCACAACAGAGCTACAGCTGGCTATGCAGTTCCGGCTGCAACCTTAGTTTATGCCTCACCATGTGACAGCATGTGATGGAGATGCCAATAGACCCCAATAGACTGTGTACACTCTGAAAGCCAATTCCAACAGTTAGAAGCTGATCTGGCAGAAGATCCTTCCCTAAAGACACCTTCTAACATCTGAACATGCAGTTTTCTAGATGCCTGCACCTTTTTACACTATAAACATAAGTTTTCTGTCAAACACTGGTGTTTAATAATCAGCATCCTTCCCCAGTCAACACTTTCTTGTATAGCAGAACATGCCAATGAGTCTCTCAACACTGAATACCAGCCAAACCATTCCAAAGTAGGTAGGGATATTAACCCCTAGAATTTGTTCATTTTCTCGTATGCTGGAAGGAATGTGTCACCTTGGCTTCACATTTAAAGACACTATCATTAATATGGAAAAACCACTTTTGTTATAATCTGTTTTTTAAAACACTCTTTAAACCAACTTCCATATAAACGATCATAGTGAAATTCCTTTAGTGTCTGATTCTGCATATGCAAGACCAAAGTGATGAAAATGTTTGTTTGTCAAGATAGTGTGGGCTAAATCGATTCTGAGACTATTGAAAGATTCATTCATTTAAGACACGGCAAACAAAAGTGATGATAAAGCTCCAAAGACCTGGATAATGTTCCGGAAGTTTGCATAACTGCTTAAACTTGCTATAGCTCAGAATTTCTTGCTACCTACTTTTAGAACATAGGACTAGAGATACAATTATCTTGATCTGCCTGGAAATGTTTCTCCTTCTCATTGCATGTTAATCTCTTAGAGTAACACTTTCTATTAGAAATACATTGCAAGCCACAAACAAATTTTAAATGTTTTAGTAGCCATATTAAAAAAGTAAGAAGAAACAAGTGAAATTAATGTAAAAATGTATTTTATTTAGCACAATTTATCAAAATGTTATCATTTCAATGTGTTTATTATAAAAAGTATCATTAATGAGATATTTTACCTTTTTTGGTTTTTTGGTACCATGTTTTCAAATTCTGGTGTCAATTTTATACTCACAGTACATTTAACACATTGACTGCTATGGGAGTTATATTTACCTCACTCTAGTTTTGACCCCAGGGCTATGTGAAGGATATATAAAATTATATTTGTTGATGGTCTTATTGTTACAATTAACATTGACAATTCAATTCTAAAAACAAGGGTTAAATTAATATAAGTCAATAAATTTCATTTTTCTGTTTATTTAAATTACACTCGGACTTTTTATTCTATTTTTGTAATAAAATACTGTGGCCCCAAGGAAAAGTTTCTATTTTTTTTTTTTTTTTTTTTTGTGCGTGTGGCAGTCAATGTGTTAAATTCAGACTTGCTACATTTTAAGTGCTCAATAGCCCCTTGTGACTAATGGTTACCATACTGAACAACAAAATCTTATGCGGTTGAGACAATATATGTGTCACTGATAGGTACTATGCACAGGACAAGTTTTGTGTCACATCAGGGCCCAAAAATAGTATATTATAATTATGAAAGACATTTGTAAACTAATGTGTAATTTAGATGTATGTCATATGGGAATTTATCACATCATCACACAGCTTATCAAAGTGTTGATTCACATTCCAACAGTAAGCAATTGACTCATGCTTATTGGCTGAGGAAGCCTAATATTCATCAACACTAGAGTTGTTTAGGAAAAGGACATTTTAAAACACCAACATTCTCAGTTTCTTTTTCCCTTTTATGTAACTTATAAACACCCGAGGCAACAAAAAACAGAGTTTTAGAGCCCCAATCCTCATTAGGAAGTAAAAATGAAGTAAGATAACAAAGGTATAATCAATATTTTCATAATTATAGTTGCTTAAGGCAGGTGTGTCAAATTTTGGGACCCTGCCTCTAAAATTCAGAATTTGTCTTTTCTAAAAACTGTTCTCTAGAATAATTCCTTTTGGCTCCTCTTTCACATGATCCAGATGCCCTCAGCTTCATCACCTTGTGACAACAAATGATTAGTCACAAGTGTATTTCCCGGGTTTGGTTCAGATTTGTTCACGCCAGAGTTTTGGTTCCTGTACATTGTCCTTTAAGATTTTTTCATGAGTCACAAAGTGTGTCTCATTGGTGTTCAGAAACCAGCATGCAGCCTCTGTCCTGATCTTCCAGAAACCCAGCTTCCCTCCTGGATGTCTTGCTTATCTCAATAAATTGTTTGAAGATGACTTGCCTTTTTGGTGAGCCTATGCATAGGATATTTTTAAAAGTTTAATTTAGCACCAAATGTAGCAGTATAATTGTTGTTCCCTCCTGTTGTCAACTAGACAAAGAAATCCTCTGTCTGAGGCTGTCCTGGTGACTTATATTGCCAAAACTGCTTTTGTAACAGTGTAAAGGAAATGGTCCTCTCCCTGGTGCTATGTTATCCTTTGTACGGAGCCCAAAGGTGACTCTGAATGTGCCTTGTTCCTCATATGGTTCTTATAAAAATGGCCACTTCAACATCTGCTCGAAGCTTCTCCTTAGTGGGTCAGATCAAGTCCCTGGGGCCAAGTGGTAATTACAGACCATCTTGTCTTTCATTTCACCATAACCCCTGTTTTCATCCTACTGTGCACCACTTATTAAATTCCCAGTGCCAACAAGGGGGCCAAACTTATAGTAAACAATTAATATTTTTAATGAATGACACATGTATTTTTATAGTTCCATTTTCATATTCTCTATATAAAATAATATTTATTTAAAATTTGATAACTGTTTTAAAGTATTTTAAATATTTTTCATAGATGGTTGTAAATAAATTTTTAAAATAGAAACAGCTTTAAAAGTAACAGAATTCCATTGTAAAAAATAAATCAAACTGTAAAGAGTTCTATAAAATTTCTTGCAATCCCTTACAGTGGAAATTTCTGCAGTGGTTTGTTTTAAATCCTTTCAAAGTTGTTTGTGCATTCTCTTCTCACAAAGGTTATATGATGCCTATTGTATAACACCTTTTCATTGATTTATGTATAGTGGATATAATATCTACCTTAAGATTTTTTAAATGCATAATATTCCATTGCATATGTGTACCATGAATAACTAATACATTCCTACTGGAAAATAATTTAAGTTGTTTCTACTTGTTTTTCATTAAAACCTCACTGTAAGAGATAGATTTTGTGTATAAGTTGGAGTTTGTTGCCAATTATGTTTTCTCAAGAATTCCTTCAATATAAGAAAGAATATATAAAATATATTTATTTACTCCTTCCTTGTAAATATGTTGTTTAAAGAAATGTTAAAATAATACATAGATTTTTATCTTTCAAAATGTCAAATTTAGCATATATATTTATCCCTATTGATATGTTAAAGAAATAAAAAGTCTTTAAAAATAACAATAAAAAGTAGCAGTACACTTATTAACATAAAAATGTCAATAGCATTGGAATAATATTTTATATATACATATTATATGTAGTACTACTGAAAATTAATAATATAGCTTGGTCATCTCTTGACATGGACACAAATAGGTCTACCTAATTCTTTTTGATGACTTCATAGTATTTCATTCTATACATTCAGCATAACTTAACTTATGTCCTAATAATTGACTTTGAAAATGTTTCTAGTTTATAGTATGTTAAATACCATAATAAATATCTTGACGTATATATTTTTATCCTTTTGGGTGACTGTAACTATATTAATGCTTTTTCAGTTCTAATAGATATTGCAAAAATGTTTTAAAAACTTACGCACTTTGACAGAATGTATACAAATAGCCAACAAACATCAGAAAAAATGCTCAGCATCATTAATCATCAGAGATATGCAAATTAAAACCATAGTGAGATACCACCTTTCCCTGGTCAGAATGGCCATTATTAAAAAGTTAAAATAGATGTTGGTACAGATGCAGTGAAAAGGGTGCACCTTGACATTGTTGGTGTAAATGTAATTTTGTACAAACTCTATGGAAAACAGTATGGAGATCTCTCAAAGAACTAAAAGTAGATCTACCATTTGATCCAGCAATCTCACTACTGAATATCTATCTCAAGGAAAAGAAGTCATTATATCAAAAAGATACCTGCACTCATACGTATATTACAGCATACTTCACAATAGCAAAAGTATGGAATTAACTGAAGTGCTCATCAATAGATGAGTGGATAAAGAAAATGTGTGTGTGGGGTGTGTGTGTGTACACCATGGAATACTACACAACTATAAAACAGAATGAAATCATGTCTTTTGCAGAAACTTGCATGCAACTAGAGATTATTAAATGAAGTAACTCAGGAACAGAAAACCGAATACCTCATGTTCTCGCTTATAAGTTTGTCTGGCTTTGTTCTCGCTTGTCTGGCTTACATTTGCCAGACAAGTAGGTGGCAAATCATATCTCATTCTCATTTCAACATTTCTGAACATGGGAGCTAAATTATGGGTACACATGGTCATACAGAGTAGAATAGCAGACATTGAAGACACCAAAGGTGGGAGTGTGAGGAGGGAGTGAGGAGCAAAAAATTACCTCCTGGGGTCAATGTACACGAATTCAGCGATGGGTACACTAAAAGTCCAGATCTCACGGCTATAAAACATATCCATGTAACAAAACTGCACTTGTACCCCCTAAATATGTTGAAATTTTTAAGAAAATGTACACACTTGCCAAAAATGTAGGGGAGTGTGTATTTCTCTACACTTGAAAACTGAGAAATGATCAAATTTGTTTACATTTGCCAGACAAGTAGGTGGCAAATCATATCTCATTCTCATTTCAACATTTCTGAACATGGGACTAATATACTATATTTTATATTTCTCATTCCCTAGCTTTTTAAAAACAGTTTTATGGCATATTATATATGCCAATATTTAAGTTGTTAAATTCCATAAGTTTTTGAGTCAAATAATGTCATACAAAATAATTCTTTTCTGATTTGCTTTATTTTCTCAATATTGTGTTAGTAAAATTAAAACATTGATACGTGTCACAGTAGTTTAATAATTTCCCTGTGCCATTGTAGCCCAGTGATGAAGATACTACATTTTTTAAAATCCATCCCCCTGTTATTTTGCATTTGGATTATTCCTACTTTTTGCTCTTAGAAATATTGCTGCTATCAACATTCTTTTATCTCCCTATGGAAGTATATAAATATTTTACAAAAGGAATACATCTTTAGAATGAGAATAGGTGGCTTTTAATAAAAGCACATTTTTAGCATATGTAAATAATTCCAATTTTTTGTTACAAAATTGCATAAAAGAATACAAATTGGTATAATAAATACATAGACTATTTTCTGAATTTTTAATTTGTGCCAATTAAATGGTTGAACTGGTTTCTCGCTGTGGTTTAAATTTGCTTTTATATGATTTCTAAAAAGATTAACCATTTGTTTTTATTTGTATTGCTCTCTCATACTATTGCTTCCAGGCGATGACTCTTTTCATGTTTTGTTAAATTATTTTTACCTTTATAAAACTAATTTTTTTAAAGTTTTACAGGCTGTATATTAGAACCTATTTTTGATTATATGTGGCAAGTTTCATCTTCTATTAAGTTGCGTATCTTTTAACTTTTTAAGTTTGTATTTGTGTAAAAATTATTTTAGTATGATCGGTTTTATTAATGTTTTTGTATGTGCCTCTAGAGGCCCTATTTTTTATTCTAGAAATATTTCTCTACCTCAAAATAAAAACTATTTCTTTTAAAAGTTTTATAGTATTACTTCTCCAAGTAGTGTTTATTTCACATGAAATATGTGTGTAAGAGAAATCCTATTTCATCATTCTACGCGAGTAAGCAATTGCCCCAGTACCACTGAATCAATCTTCTTTCCCTGTTGATCTCACTCCACCGCTGCCATATATCCAGTCTTCACATGTTTGCATACGTTTGCCAATAGATTTTTATTCAATTTCATCCTTTTGGTTTTTCTCTTTTTATTAGTATTTTTCTCACTGTGTGGTAGTTTATTTTTTTTCTTTCTTTTCTATTTAGTCTTTTTTTTTTTTTAATTTCAGAATATTACAAGGGTACTAACGCTTTGGTTACATAAATTGCCTTTCCACCGCTGGAGTCAAGCCAGAGTCAAAGCTACAAGAGTACCCAGCCCCCAGACAGTGCACACCGCACCCCTTAGGTGTGAGTTTACCAATCCTCTCCTCCCCCTCCCACTTGCCCAATATCCAATGAATGTTGCTTTCATATGTGCACATAAGTTTTGGGTTGATCAGTACTAATTTAATGGTGAGTGTAGGTGGTGTATGTTTTTCCATTCTTGTGGTACTTCACTTCTTTTGGTTTTTCTATTTGCTATCCCTTGCCAATACCATCCTTGGAATATTCATTATATAACATTTGATGTTGATAATCCTGTGCCATTACCATCCTATCTTTATTAATTTAGCCTCATTATAATTTTTATATTTGTGAGAGCCATCCCATCTTAATGTTTCACTTCAAAATGTTTTTGCCATTTCTTGGCCTTTGTTACTTCCATAATTACTTTAGAATTAGTGCACTGAGCCATTAAAAATTCTTTTGGAATTCCAATTATAAATTATATTGAAGCTATTGAATTATAAGTCAATTAAGAGAAATTAATATGCATCATAACCCCCATTAACACGGATATACACCTTCACTTCTTTTAGTTTTCTTGCAATTTTACTCATAAATATGTTACATGCTATTTGTTAGACTTGAGTTTTTCAATTTCTTTTTTAATATCTTCTGATTATTAAATTTTATAGAAATTGTTTTTTAATTTCTAAAATGACAAACGTTTTTATTTACATTTTATTTTTTATATTTTAATTAATGTATTTTACATCTACTTAAGTTATTTGGTTATTTAAAGTAATTAAGGAAAATTAAATTAATTATATCTAGATTAAATATGTGATGACACAATATTGTCTGTATAATAGAAATTTTTTTTAGTGTGTTAAGAGTTTTATGGCTTATAATATGGTAAATTATCATAAATGTTGCCTGTGAACTTCAAAAGTGCGAATATTCTTACAATTGTTAGGTGAAAGGATTTACAGATGTTCAATATTTCAGATGTGACATTGTGTTGTTCAACTCTATCTTTATGGATAATTTTAACTATCTAACCTATTATTACTAGAAGAATATTTTAACTTCTCTACATTGTTAATTTTGTCTATTTTTAATAGTTTTAATTATTTTATTAATTTTCTTATGTAATATTTGAATCTATATTATTAGATACATATAATTTCTGAGTTATTACATATACTAAATGAATTGAAATTTTATTACAAAATAACCCGAATCCCTAGCATTTGGTTAGTATTTGTCTTGTATATATATATATGTTTGACACTATTTATTTTCAATCTTTCAGTCTCCTCTCTGCATATTTTCAGACTTTGAAAAAAATCTGTCAGATAACATTTATCTGAAAAATGAAGAGGTTGTTTTCATATCTATTTATTTTAGCTGACATAATTTGATTTATTTCTAACATATGAATTTATTCTTACTATTTATCTTACTTTTTCTACATTTACTTTGTTTTTTATCACTTTTGAACTTACTGAATAATCTATATTAACATCTACATATACACAAATATATATTATTTTATTTATGTATAATATACATACAATAAGATACACACAATTTTAATAACACAGCTGGAGGAATGTTGATATATACACTCATGGTATTACCACTTGTGACTTATTTAAAAACCATTGAATTATTCCAGAATATTCTCTTATGCGGAGTGCTATTAATCCTGGGATCACCTTCTTTTCCAGGCATCTATGGAACTGTTTGTTATCACCATAGGCTAAAATTTCCTGCTCTATTTAATAGTACCACAAATAAATTGAATCATATGGTTCATATTTTTAAAATATCTAACCTGATTTACTCAACATAACAATGAAGTTGACAGTCATTTTAGTTTGAACTATTCTAAGGATGTAAAATGATATGTTATTGTGGCTTTAATTTGCATTTTTCTGATAAATAATAATATTGAGTTAATTGGTTATTTGTGTATCATGTTTTGTGAGTGTCTATTCATTATGTTGCTTATTTTTATTGGTTTGTTATATATACTATTGAGTTGTAAAAGTCATGAATGTATTCTGGATATAAGCCCTTTTTCTGATAAACTTATTGTGAATATTTTTTTCCAGTGTATTACTTGTCTTTTTATTTTCTTAATGATATCTTCCAAAGAGTACTTTGTAGTTTTCATAAAGTCAAGTTTATTATTTTTTCATTTATGATTAGTGCTTTTCTATATTACATGGAAGAAAATTTTTGCCTATGCCAAAGACATCAAAATTCTTTAATTTTTTTCTCCTACTGATAATTCAACTATTTTAGAAAATTTGTTGAAATTACACTATATATGAGATTCTATTTCTATTCTATTCATCTACATGTGTTTCTTTTTGTCAGTTACACATTGTCTTGATGAATGGGATTTTATAAGACATCTTGAAATCAGGTGTTGTGAGTCCTCTAAATATGTTCTTATTTTTTAATACTATTCTAGGTGATTGCATTAACATAGTTTTAGATAAATTTTATAACCAGAAATAATGAAGACCAAAAGACAATGGATTGGTAACTTTACAGCACTGAAAAGAGGAAAGGGGAAACTGTCAACTCAGAATTCAATATCCAGTGAAAATATCCTTCAAAAATGAGGTGAAACAAATACAATTTCAGAGAACTGAAAGCTGAAAGAATTGGTTAATAGCTCACCTATATTATAAGCAACATGAAAGGGAATTTGTGAGGCTGAATAGAATTGTTCCCGACGGAAACGTGGATCTACAGAAAGGAATGAAAGCACCTTGTTCTCCTGTGTCGTTTTCTCTGCTGCTCTCATAATGTTCTCATTGATTTTAGTTTTCAACAGTTTGACCATAATGTGTAGTTTTCTTTTTATTTTTCTTCTACATGTTTTGTTTAATATTATTCAGCATATTTAAAAAAAAAAAAACAAAAACATTTTTCTCTCTCTTGTCAAATTGTGTAGTTTCCATGGCTCTATTTTAAGTTCACTGACCCTTTTTCACCATCTCTACTGTGCTGTTAAGTTCTTTCATGGAAGTTTTCAATTATTGTTCTCTTAAGTTATAGACTTTTCATTTGGTGAAAAAAACTTATTTTATAAGTTTTCATTTCTCCATGGTAATTCTCTATATCATTAAGACTACATAATACATATCAAGCTCTTTTATAATAGTAGCTTTAAAGTTCTTTTCTGTGAGTTCTACATATAGTTCACAGACTTCAATTCACACCTGAAAAATACAGGATGAAATGGTGAACATAGAATTCCCTGCTAAGTGAATATATTAAAATATGGCTAAATTTAAGAAGTACCTTTACTTACTACCAGTACATGGTCTGAAATGCATGATTTCTGTGGCGAAGATGTTGGTTACTTGGGAGCCCATCTGGGGATGTCTCAAATCTTGCCTACGGAGACCATCAGGAGAGAAAAGATGATTTCAGAAGCAAGTGCTGGGGAAGTACTTTCAGAAGGTCAGGAGAAGAGGCAAAACTTTTGAACAACTCTCCAGGGTGATAAATTTGGCCATGTCAAGGAAACTGATGGTGAGAGATTCTAAAGTAAAAAGATAAAGTTTCAAGTGCACGAGAATGTGCCCATAAAAGAAAAAAAATCATTTTAAACGTTGCCGATGGCTAGAAGAAATCAATGTCAATCAGTGGAAGTCAAGTGCACACTCTCTTCTCTTCTTGTCTTCCACTCTAACCCTGGAGGAGTTCAACATAATGTAGTAAGTGGGAAGGAAAATAAAAATGCAGGACAATGATAGAGAGAAAACATCAACCAGGACTACCTTTTCCACCAAATTCTCCTCACTAGCAAATTTGGGCTGAGTGGGACACAGTGGAAGAGATAGGGCAGTGAGCAAAAAAGCATTAGTATTTCTTTATGAATTCCTACATTTCTAAGTTTTTAAGTTTTATTTTCTTGTCTTTTGCTTTGTTTTGTGTTTTATCTTAGACTAGGTAGAATTCTTAATTGATACTATTTGTGTTTCTAAAAATAACAGTATATTTTAAATTATTATCAAAGAATAAGAAAAATAATTCATGAAGTCTTGTAGAGATCAGTCAGGAATAAGAGGAAATAGCCACACAAAGTATGAATAGGATGGGATTATATGTGAATAAAATTGTTTTCCAATTGCT
>JAQIFY010002129.1:0-13591 GCA_028533085.1 Varecia variegata | reverse complement strand
TATATATATATATACCATGTAGTACTACTCAGCCATAAAAAGGAATGAAATAATGTCATTTCTAGAAACTTGGATGGAACTGGAGACCATTATCCTAAGTGAAGTATCTCAGGAATGGAAAACCAAACACCATATGTTCTCACTAACAAGTGGGAGCCAAATGATGGGTACAAAGAGGCTCAGAGTGATATAAAGGACATGGGAAACTAAGAAAAGGAGAGGTTGAGAGGGAGGGTGTGGGATAAAACCTTACCTAGTGCAATGAACACTATTCTGGTGATGGGCACACCAAGAGCCCTGACTTAAGCATTATATAAGGTATCCATGTATCAAAAACACTATATCCCCTTAATTAATATTTTGAAATAAAAACAAAACAAAAAGCAAAAAAAGATTTATCATTGACATTGAAAATATACATTGTCTGCAAGACTTACCCCTGAGTTTAGAAACATCAAAATGTGAAAACTGGCCGGGCGCGGTGGCTCACGCCTGGAATCCTAGCACTCTGGGAGGCCGAGGCGGGCGGATTGTTTGAGCTCAGGAGTTCGAGATCAGCCTGAGCAAGAGCGAGACCCCGTCTCTACTAAAAATAGAAAGAAATTATATGGACAGCTAAAAATATATATATATGTATATAGAAAAAATTAGCCGGGCATGGTGGCGCATGCCTGTAGTCCCAGCTACTCGGGAGGCTGAGGCAGTAGAATCGCTTAAGCCCAGGAGTTTGAGGTTGCTGTGAGCTAGGCTGACGCCACGGCACTCACTCTAGCCCGGGCAACAGAGTGAGACTCTGTCTCAAAAAAAAAAAAAAAATGTGAAAACTATTTGTATTAGAATCAAAGGAAAATACCATCACAAAAACATGAGACACAGTTACTAGTAATTTTAGCAGATACATTATACTTGACTAATCTACAATGTAACTTAGAATGCCTGATATAAATATAAATGCCTGATATGATGGAAAGAATATAGTGTCACTGGGGAAAAATAAATAGAAAAAAGACTGGAAGATAATAGGTCATTCATTTCCTAAGAGTAGAGGGATTGTGGGTGAGTTTTCTCATCTTCTTCAAATACTTTTGCAATGTAGCAGAATGGGGTTTCCTCTCCTTTCAACTGCTTTGTGCCTTCCCATCTTCCCCTGGTAGAAAGAGGATCTTCTAGCCTAAGGCTATGAAAGGGAACAGGATAGCAACAGAGAGGGTTGTTTGTCTAGGTCGATACTTCACTCTGAAAGCTTCATTTATTTATTCAAAAAAAATGCATTGATCTATTATATGGTAGGCATTGTTCTAGACCCCAAGGATATAACTGTTAATTAGCAAAGTCTCTGCCCGTGTGTAGCTTCCAATCTAGTGGGGGGCGGGCGGGCGGAGGGGTGGGGGGAATGGGACCAGCTCAACTAAGCAACGCAAAACAGGACTTACTGGCTGGTTCACAAAACCACAGGGTGAAGCTGGAGCCCCAGAAGAGAGTTGTAAAAGAGGGAGTGGGTGGGAGGATGGGGGAAGACCAAGAAAGAGGAATTTCTGAGCACCCACATAAGGATGTTCAGCTCAGCCTGAAAGGGAGATGGTAGCAAAACATTTGCACCATTCTCTGGCCTCTGAGTGATTTTGTGGTCTGCTCTAAATAGGGTTCTTTCTGATGATGAGCAGAGCCAGAAACCTACCCAGCTGTTCTAGGCATAATGCCAGGATTATATATCTTATCCAATTTTTCTTGCTTTAGTATATACAGCTTCATAGCCAGAATTAACAAACAAATAAACAAAAATGAGGGAAATGGACTAATACTAACACCTGCCTTACTCCTTTTAGCCAACCAAGCAGGCATTTTTAGGAGGTGATAAGTCCCTATCTGCAAAATCATCACCTTATGAAAATACATAAAATAATAAATCCCAAGAGAATCTGAAAGTTCACTTCAAGTAAGGAAAAAGGAGAGAAAGAATAAGTGAAAGAATCACATTTCTCTTTGGAAAGTGCTGGTTTTTTCTGAATTCTAATGGATGGTATGTCATTGAAGCATCATTTAAGTGACTGGAATGATTTTTCTTTTCAGGATGATAATGGATCCAACATAGATGGTAGGGGACTAAGAGGAAGCAAGAATAGAGGCAAGTAGATATGGACAAGACAGGCTGTAAAAGTTTTTAGTTCTTTTTATTACTCACATTTCTGAAAACGGATATGTCTACATATTTGACTACAAAAATCAACTTTCCACACTTGAATATGGTGGGTGGATTATCAATTAATTCCATTTCCCCATCCAAGAAAAAGCGTTAGTTGCTGATGTTTTTGCATTAAAGGAAGCATTAAAGTTCCCACCTTAAACTTCACATATTGATGATGACTCACTGACTAGAGTAATTGCCTGCACTTGAGGTACGTTGCAGTCTTAAGAGATGTTCTTCTTTGCTTCTCAGAACACCACATCATTGTGCTTGTCTGATTAAATAGTATCATATTTGCCTTGCTCAGCTGAAACTAAGACATTTCTCTAGCCTTAATAATGCTGGCTTGACAACCAATTCGTTTGAGAATGAGCCTAATGATTTGTCATTTAGGGACACAGAAGTGGATTTCAGAGAACTAAGAAAAGAGACAGTGACAAGTTATGTTGAGCAAACTACCCTTGTTTCTCAGCCAGCAGACAAAAATGTGACAAGGAAAGTGTTCCGACTCTTGATTTGAATTTCTATAACCAAAATAAAGTTATCAACTTTTGCAGCTTAAAGAGGACTCTAAAGATCTAGTCCAAAGATTCGCTGACCATCAGTTCAGAATCTATCCACAAATGCCAAATTTCTTCTTTCCACAATTACTGCCATTTCCATCGGGATGAAAAGCATTGCAACAACCACTGCCATCCACACATGTATGTGGCACACATTCACTCATTCATTTTCATCATCAACTACTTACTGAGCACGAAAAATGTGCTATATACTATAATAGGTTATAGAGAATACAAGGATGAATAAGACATAAATTCCCTGCCTTCAAGTAACTCACAATCTAATAAGGAAGCAGACATTAACAAATACAATATAACACTGTAAGCAAAGGGCTATAGAATTATAAAAAAGGAAGTAATCAATTCATGAAAATTCTCCCAAATAAGATGACATTTGTATCAGGTATGGAAGAATGAGTAGGCCAAGGGAGAAGTGAAAACAGAATTCCAGACAGAGAGATCTGGAGCAAAACCTTAGAAACATGGAAGAACACTGCACACGCAGGTTGGGAAGAGTTCAGTGTGGCAGGGATATGAAATATGCAGATGGCGGGAGAAAACATAGCTGAAGGTACCATTATCGGAAGGGAGATTTGAGGCCAAACTGTGTACAGCTTCAAAGGCCATACAAAGGAAATTCATTTTATCCTAGGTAAATGAGGTATCCAACATAAAGTTTTTATTTAAATGGGACCATGCTGTCTTCTTCAAATTGATCATCTCTCAGAACCAAGCATAACACCCTTTGACAATATAAATATTCATTCAGTGGAGATGCTGATGCTCAATGAATATAATCAGATTTGTATTTTAGAAAGATATCTCAGAAGACAATGAGGAGAGGGGACTAGAAGAGACTGCAAGAAAGAAGATCAGTGAAGAGATCCCTGCAAAAGTCTGGGCAAGACACGATGCTGGCCAACGGGATGGCAAAGAAGGGAGAGTCCAACAGTCACTTAGGGAGAGAACGAGTGGGACTTTGTTACTGACTGGATGTGGGAGCCGAGAAAAACAGAAGAATTAGAGATGACACGAGATTTCTAACTTAGACAATGAGAGTTTCCAAATGGCTCAGTACCCTCATCAGCTCAAAGATGAGGCAGAAGTTGATAGGATCCAGATCGCAGGTGTCAGGGTTATACTTGGACAGGGAGTAGGTCACCTCTTCCTTTAAGTCCTTAAGGAAGGTGGGCCCAGATACATTGGAGGTGAGCACAGAGAAAAATTAAAGGCATTTATACCTGCTGACCTCAGATCAGTCCAACTCCCCTTTATGTAGGTGAAAACACTAAAGGCCCAGAGCAATTAAGAGAGTTCCCCAAGACCACACCATACATTAACAACAAAGCCAGAGCAATATGAAGTTTCCCCAGGGCTCCTCCTACAATATGATAATGTTTCCCTTTACAAATTAGGACAACCAAAGACTTCATGAGCATAGAAACAGGAGAGAGCATATGTACATAAATTAAGAGAAACTGTACAGTTAGCTTTTTCACTGTTCTGAATGTCTAGTTTTCTGCAATTTATTTTGTAACCTGCTACATTTGAACATTTATTTTCTTTATTCCAAGGAAAATAGTCAGAAAGAGCAATAGAAAAAGTCAAAGTAGCCTTGAGGCTATGGTTTTTATAATATGGCAAATAATTATTTTCTTGAATGAATAAAGAAAAGGTGAGTGCAGGCCCTAGAGTTAAGTAAAAAGTAGTAATAAAAACAATAATAGTACAGGTAATAGTAATAAGGAACTTACTTTTGTAATGTCTTAATGAAAAAAGAGACAAGAAAAGTTGGTAATGATTCATCAGAACATATTTCTACTATCTTCACAATACAAATTTTTGTCCTCCTAAACAGAAGGCACTCAGATTTACTAAACTGGTTTTACTCATCCAAAAATCAGTATTTGGGGCTCACCAAATTGAGTTTAGGGTTTCAAAATGTAACTCATGCATCACTGAAGATACAACAAATACTGAACAGAATAACTTCATGTTTCTTACCCACATTTCCTTCTTTATTATCTGCTTAAAATGTCCAAGATCTAATGCAGTGGCCAGTCTTTTCATGCCAGCCAGGTCACATAACTGGTGCCACACTGCCTGCCACCAGTGTTTTAGGCTAACTTCAACTCCCTGATGGAACCTGGAGCTTTTTTAAAAATCTAACACCCCAGAGAGGAGTGAATGTAGAAACAATGGAAAGACAGACTGCCTCAACATTCAATTTTATCTTTTATATATCACATGCTAATAAAATAATCAAGAGTATTTGTCAAAGTATCTGACATATAAAAGTCACTAAGCAGTTTTCAGTCTCTCAAGGGAGAGGTAATGACAGTAATATAAATCGTGATTAATTTTTAGGTATTTCAAATGATCTAAGTAAAATCAGGAAGGAGGGTATTCTTTATGCTTTTTTTTTTTTTTTTTTTTTTGAGATGGAGTCTTGCTCTGTTGCCCTGGGCTACAGTGCCGTTGCATCAGCCTAGCTCACAACAAACTCAGACTCCTGGGCTCACGTGATCCTCCTGCCTCAGCTTCCCGAGGAGCTGGGACTACAGACGTGCATCACAGCACGCGGCTATTTTTTCTATTTTTAGTAGAGATGGGGTCTTGCTCTTGCTCAGGCTGGTCTCAACCTCCTGACCTCAAGTGATCTTCCTGCCTCGGCCTCCCAGAGTCCTAGGATTACAGGCATGAGCCACCTCGCCCAGACTATGCATTTCAAATAGTGCTGGTGACAAAGAAGATAAATTGCACCACCACAAGAACCTATGAGAATCTTAAAAGAAGTGAGGGAATCCAGATGCTGCCTTTCTGTTCTGTGCCTTGACACACGATGTGGGCACCTTTTTAAACACGGTTTTATCCAAGAGATCATCCTGACCACTCAACTCAGTCAGGACCCCTTGTCACCTCCTTCTGTTTCATCTAGTTCATTCCCTATGATTATACTAATCTCTCCATACTGGAATTATTTTTTTTGGTATTACCGCTTTAATTGCTTGTCTTCCCACCAGACATTAAACTCCAAAAAGCTAGACTATCACTACTGTTCACCATGGTAATCCCAAAGCCTGGCAAGTGCCTCATCTGTTGTAGGTGTCCAATAAGTACTTGTTGCATGAATGAGTTGATGAATGAATGGAGGGATGGAATGGAATGATTTGCAGAATCAACTTTTTTTTCTGAAGAGACTTGTCCATTATTATACATATGTTATTTTTTAAAAAAGAAAAAAACAATATTATGTAGTAAAGGATTCGAGTTCAGGGTGGGGAAGAAGTCTGGATACTCAGTTAATTTTAATCGCTACTAGTGTTCCTTTTTCCTCTAATGGAAATCCTTTTGTCCAGAGCTGGCCTTTTTATTTGACTGCAGCGACATCTACTGCTGAGTTAGAGGAAGATCCATCTTTTCACTTGATTGTCCATGGCGCCTGAGACAAGACCTCAGGGCACTCAGATGTCATCCTGTCGTCATGCATAATATTCTTACAGACAGTTATCTCCATTCCACACAGAGAAAACGTCAGTGTGTTTTTCATTAACGTATCCCACAGCAAGTGAGGGACAGAAGTCCTGGCTGCAGCGCCCCTCCTTGGAGACTTGCTGAATGGGCGAGGGCATGACTACCACCTAACTCTGCCTCACTAGAGGAAACGCACTGCTGACATAGTTCCTCTTTATGTGAATACCACCTTCATGCTGCAGGATCCCACGGCACAAGGCAGAAGGGCAAGCGGGCACATGAGACAGAAAGAAGAAAAGGGGCCAAACTTCCCCTTTTCATTAGGAGCCCAAGATCACTAACCCACTCCCATGATAATGGCACTAAGCCACGCCCCCATGACTCAATCACCTATTAAAGGCCCCACCTCTCAACACTGTTGCCTTGGGGATTAATTTTCCAACACATAGACTTGGCGGGAGACATTCAAACTATTGCAGCCTTATAGTGAGCACCCAGGAAATGAAAGCTCCTAGTGTTAAATTTGCTACATATTTATATGCTCATACAAAATGCTATGGAAAAGGTAAGTGTTCAATAAAAATTTTCTGAATAAGTATGTACTTGGAAGTTTTTTCTCCCAGGAGCAAGGCTGGATTTGCCCTTCAAATCCCACTCTGACTGAGACTCTTCCATGATAAAATGCACATTCACGTGGCTCTTTTCTAGGTTTCTGCCTGTGATCCTCACCTGCGGGGAGCTGAGGGTTGGCTTCCCTGGCTCTATGCTCTAGCCAGCCACAGATAAGTGCTAAAATTCTGGACTACTTATAAGCAAAAGTAGTAACTATGGAAATGATCTGAGTAACTGGATTCACGGTGGAAGATTCATCAGTAAGATTAGACACACTAGTTAAGAGGGTCAGAGTTCATCCTCATTGCTCCTCTGCAGCAGGTAACAGCCAGGTGATTTGCCTGTTGATGATGCCAAGACAAAGAAAGACGAAATTCCCTTGTCACTATCATTAAGATTTTTTTAAATAAATTTTTTAAAAAGAATAAAAACTAACTAGACTAAGGGTCTAAAGAATTGTCTGTGATGGGAGATGAGGACCAAACAACTGCATGTTTAATAAAAGCATATATTATAAAATTCTAACTCCTCTTTTTAAAACAATACCTCTTAATCTCCCAAATGAGATTTCCGCAACTTCCCAGATGAAAAGTGTGGCCCTTTGCCCCTCAGAGTGTGGCCCACAAACCAGCAACATCAGCATCTCCTGGGAGCTTTGTACAAAGGGAGCATCTCGGGCCCCACCCAGACCTACTGCATCAGAACCCACCTTGGACCAGGATCCCCAGGTGACTCGTATGCACACTAATGGTCAAGAAACACTGCCCTAGCTTTTTTCTAAGGACTACGCTCAGCTGTATAAAATTAGTAAGACACTCATGGTGCCGAGAAGTTGGATATCAACTGCATGAGACCACTAAGTAGTAAAAACACTCGATTTTCAAGTTCATATCTTAGTCCTACTGTCTTTATGCTAAATGCCCTCCTAAATGGGGACGTTTTTTTCTTTCCTAACAGCTTTCTGTAATTATCCTACCATGTTCTAAAAATTAAAATATATAGTTAACCTGGGAAGGAGGGGAAAAAAAAAACCTTAGAGGCTTACTTATAGCTTGAAGAAGTAACATCTAAAAAGTGAAAAACTCTAATCAATTATTTGCATCATCTCTAAGATAGGCGATCACTACAATCTCCTCACACTAAACTGGCTAAATCAAACAGTCAGTGGAAAGTTATGCAGACAACCACTGGGTCATGTTGCAAAAAAATAATAATAATAATAATGAATGAGCAAAGGCCATTAGAAATCCTCGTCAGATTTTTAAATAGTTCAGCTATCATATTCCCAAGAACACGCTAGGTTTTTAAATTTATTTTTGGTAGTGGACTCCTTTTTCTCAAATACAGTCTTCTTAGGAACTCCCAATATATCAAAGCTCCTTGAGGGAGTAGGGGGTACAGGAACCCAAGCCAGCAGCTGGCCCTGCTCCTATCTTACAATGTCCCTGTGCCCTTCTCCACCTTTTGAAATCTACCTAACCTTTACAGTCTTGTATAAATGGGCTTCTGCTTCACTTTGCACATCTTTATCTACTCATATAATGTTACAATGACCCTATGAGTTAAGAATTATTATGCCCTTTTTTGAGTTAAAGAAACTAAAGCTCAAAGAAGTTAAAAAACTCACCCAGGTCAACAGTAGTAAAGCGAAGGCATAAGTTCAGGACTTCCTACTCCAAATTCTAGGCTCTCAACTGCCATCTTGCATGTTGTCTCTAATGCTTCACATGGTTCCCTTAGCTGAAATTACCATTTCACCCTTCCGTACTTTCAGGGCATTTTTTTTTCACAGCCTATAGCACATCCTGCTTCACATTATAGATTTTTCTTTCCCATGACTCAGCAGCTCCTGGAGAGCAGACACTGTGCTCTGCTCATCACTCATGAGCTAGCAATAATTTATAAATAGCAAACTGAGTTCTTTCAAGTTTTCCGGGGTTTGCCTTCCTTGGGAAAGTGCACGTGGATGCAGACCCCTGGAAAAGCTAAGAGCTCACCAAGCCAGTTCTGCTTCACGTAAGCCGCATTTACTACCACCACCACCTGCCCCTCCTCCGTCCAGGTGGGGCCATTGACTAGTTCTCACTAGCAGAATTTAAGCACAAGGAAAATGAGGAGTTCTGGGCAGCCTTCCCTAAGTTCTCTCTTTCCTGTTTCCTGGTTAGCTGCAGTAAAACTGCTGAGGCCCAAGAAGATGCTGGGGATACTAAGTGGAAGAATAACTGAGTGACAGTGGATTGTGATGAAAGCAAGAAATAAACCTATTGAGCCACTGAGACTTTAGAGTTTTTTATTATACCAACTGGCCTTCCCTGACAGATACATTCCCACTTATCCAAAGTCCATCACTCAACTTTTTTAGTTAGCAAGCTGTTCTTTCACAACACAAACACTTCCAAAATTTAAACTTTGGAATAAGGAAAAGAGATTATTGAACAACCTTTCCATGGAGTGCTGGAGCCTCTGAGAATTACTTTACTGCATTAGTACTCTGCACCTTTCATTGCCCTTGAACTGTTTTACAGCTCTCTAAGTTATAGATAACTAATAGCAATACAAACAACTCTTCTTTAGATAAGCAAATTAAATACTCAGTAGGGGAACAGCCCTACTGGAAAAAGTCCATCTTGTACTCATCCATTCATCTGTAAATTATTTCAATAGTTTTTGACTCCAAAGTTGTGGTGTCTGCCTGGTTCTTTCATTAACTGAGTTAAATAAAATCTTTGACAGGTATTCATTTTACATCTGTATGGGAGTCATGATTATATCTTGTTTTAAAAATTTATCTTTTAACAAGTATGAATTATTGATGGTCCTTCAAAAGTCATTAAACCAAGGTCTTAAAGAAAGAGTGTATTGATACAGTGAAAGAGATTAAGAGAAGAGTGAAGCCTCTTTGGATCCCAGGGCAGTCCTGGGTACGTGTGACCAGTGCTCAAATGAAGAATGCAAAGTGAGCATGATGACCAGGAGAAGGAAGAAGGAAAGGCTGCAAGATTCCATTGAAAACAAACTTCCTTGCATCAGGATTTTTCCCACGGTTTGCCCTACTTCCTTGTTATGAGTGGATTAAATAAATGAGTTGTCTTTATATCTCTCTGTGATTTCTGTGGCTCAATCCTGAGCTGTCAAACCCCCCTGGCAACCACTCTTCACCTGACTTCCATGTGCATGGCCTCCCCTACACATCTGCTTCCCACAGGGCAGGTGGAGAAGCCCAAGGCCTTGGTCCTGCAGGATGTGCAATACTTTACCAGGCTTGTGATAAACAAACCCCGGTGTTAGTTCACCCAGTGCCTACGGCTGATTTCACATCAAACCTTCTGCCATTGGAAGTTGCCAGTGCGACTTTGAGTATTTACCCCCGAGGATCCATCAAATCCATCCTGTTCCAAACATTTGCCATCCTCTTTCAAGAGGAGCAGCTTGAAAATTCAAATCCCATTATTTCAAAAAGATTTCAGCCCTGCAGGAAAACTTAGAGATGGAAGGTGTAAATCAAAATCTCCTTTGTTGTGAGCACTTCTTCATTTAAAATTCCTTCCCGGGGTCTTGATAATCTCTGTTTGTGAAGTTTATTTTAAAGGTTCTTCACATGAATTGAACTGGGACCTCTTGTTTGACCATACAGCTACATCATGTGCAAAGTTCTTTGAAAGAATCCTTCTGTGCAAGCAGAAACGTTCTAAGTGGGAAAGGCAGAACCCTGTGGTTATCAATTCTCAAATGCTGAAATGAAATAAACAAGTTCACTGGCTGACTTCAACCTCACCCGATCACTAAAGTTAGCTTTAAGGCTTTAGCATCCTTTTTTATGGTCTCTATTGGAAATAGGGAAAAATTACTTAAGTGCTCTGTTTTCCAAATTGCCAAAGTTAAGAGTATTCTTTCCCTGATCCTGACTAAGCCAAATAAAATTCGGGAGACTCCAAATATTCCAGATTCTTAATACAGTGGGCCAAGAGCATTTAATTAATTAACACACCTTAATTAGCATCATGTAAACTTAAATCGAGAGATAAGGACACTGTTTTGACTATTTTCTCAATTTTGTTTTAACACAACTGAAAGTTTTTAACATCAGCTTCGTTTACTTTCCTCTGTATTTTTCAAAGAGAATAATTTATACTTAATTTCTTCCTTTCTGAAAAATGTCCCAGTTGTCCTAGTATTTCTTCTTTTTTAATTCCCAGAAGAGCCTACTATATGTTTTCACATTTTAATAATTCCCAACTGAGCCTACAAGTGCATTCTCATTACAAAGAAATTAGTTCACAGCATTCTCCTCAGATGTAATGCACCTTATTAATGTTTTTATTAACTGTGGCTGATGAAGAGATTATTTTCTGGCTTGGTTCCAAGACTCCTTTTCTGGCTCTCCAAAGGAAAATTGACTGCTGAATTTTCACATAAAAAATGCATTCTTAATGAAAGAAATGTGATTTTTTTCTAATTCTCTAATTTAATTACAAAAATGTAGAGAAGAGCTTCAGCTTCTGGGAAGCATTGAGTCCATTATCTCATGCAGATCATTAGAAGAAGTTAAACCAAGATAAATAATTTGGAGTTCAGATATTTGGGTTTAGGTTTCCAGAGGGTTCTTCCTAATCAACAAGTCCAAATTTATTTTTAATGAACCTTAGATACAAGAACCCAATGTCTAGGACCAGGGAATTAAAGACACAAAAAAAGAGAAAAAATGTTCAAACCAGGATCCTAAAACATTTAAGATACTATATCATATGCTGCAGCTGGAAGTAAGATACAAAAAGACAACTTGATTCTCTGACTTGGGTAAGCAATCAGCCCACGGCAGAGAGAATCAGGTTTAATAAATGTCTCACTACCATCTTAGGTAATGTGATGGTTGTTTTCATTCTTTGGTAGGAGCCATCAAAAGGCTTTATCTCTATAAAGCCACCCTATAAACTATTTGGAAATTTTTTAATTAATCAGTTACTCTGTGAGAAGGCAATCATCTGATCTTCATCTGATTCAGAAGCTAACAGAATCAAGTTAATTGGCCCAACATCTCCAAGGTCTGATCATTTCTACAGTGTAGAAGTGCTATTAAGTTCATTCTTAAAAAAAAAAAAAATTGTTTTAAATGTTGGATTATGTTTCAGAAAAACCTAGTCCCAAAATGCTCCCCAAAGTTCATGATCAGAAGGCACACTATATAATTAGTTTATTACTAAAAGCTTGTAGATGTTGAAACTATTTTGCAGTAAATAGAAACAGAGAAAGTTAAAACCAGGTGAATTTCTACCTGCCGTGTGATATTTAAGCTTATTATCAGTTATAAGCATTATACAGTTCCTGATCATTACCCTTTTTTCCATAAATCAAACTAATGTCATCTAAAAGCCCCACCCGTCCCCCATGTTGCTCTCCAGGAGAGATGCAAGAAAGCCTCCCCATTCCTGCTTCCAACTGTGCCGGAGAGGTTCAAGCCCAGAATGGCTATCAGCTGGAAGAGAACCCCCTTTTAAGCAATACTTAATCCTGGGTGCTAGGTGCTATGCAGTTCCCAGAAAAATAATAAGCAAAATGAGATAGTGCAATGAATGGAAATTAAATAATACTCACAATAACTACTCGAGGAATTTCCAAAGGGAGGACTTGGTGTAAGTTAGGGTTCCCAGGAAAGGCTTCAGCCAGATCTGAGTGTGGACACATGAAAGGGGGAGAAAGCTATTCCCAAAAAAGCACTGGTAGGAAAAAAAATGGGTCAGGAATGTTTGATGCACACTCTGGCAACAGTGACTACAGCCCAATTAAGACAGAGGTCTTGGACAGAGCCACAGGGAGAAACAGACAGGAAGACAGACCAGACAGGACATGAAGATCCTTGAATATATCAGGAGTGTATAAAAGAGACAAATATATTTTAAGAAATGCTTCTGATCCTTGAACCACTGAATCCTTGAATTACCTGATCTAAACTCTGACTGCTTATTTTAACATTTAATCTCTCCTTTACTTTTGCACCTTCAATCCTTTGAATTTCAAAAATAGCTTCAGCTTCCTCAGGCCAACTTGACAGTTCTTTAAGGAAATCATACAGAACCTACTACTCTAATATTGCTACTGTGAACCCTCAGTCAGGAGACCCAGCTGGTCCAAAGGTTATTTTTTAACAACCAAGCCTAATTTTCTTTCCTCAACGTAGGAACAGCCCCAGGGAGGCTTTCCACCTGAGAGATTCAGCTGAGTGCTCTGGACATACTAAATTGTGCACATAGGTAGACGTGGCTGCTACTGCACGGTGGCGACACTCAGCTAACTCTATTTTATGGGTTTCCATCAGTACGTTTGAAACTTAGAGTTGACTCCATGCTCACTTTCTCAAAAGAAAACTTAGAAGTATGGAAGGCAATTTGCAGTGTTACACAGCTGACTCTGGCAAAGTGCATGGTGTCTGTTAATCTGAGTTCTGCCTATGACTCTTGGAATTTAATGAATTCCTGAAGCCTCAAGTTCTCTGTGCCTGAGATTCTTGGTGTGGAAGTCCTACAAATAGCTATAAAACATCGTTAATGTCAGTCTTTAAGAAAAATTTAGCACAACCCACAAAATTATGCACACCATCAGTCCTTTCCTCTTTCCAAACACCTTAACATGTCCTATGTTAAAGGAAAACAAGGCCGGGCACGGTGGCTCACGCCTGTAATCCTAGCACTCTGGGAGGCCGAGGCGGGCGGATCGTTTGAGCTCGGGAGTTCGAGACCAGCCTGAGCAAGAGCGAGACCCC
>JAQIFY010002128.1:0-13593 GCA_028533085.1 Varecia variegata | reverse complement strand
GGAGGGGCATGGGCAATATACTTAACCAGAACGGTTGTACCCCCATAATAAGCTATAATAAATAAATAAAATAAAAAAAAAAAAAGAAAAAAATTGCTACCTTTTATAGAAACTTCCTGGAAAGGTTAGCAGAACCTCCTGGAGAGAGAAAGGCAGAAGAACAAACCAGGAAACTGAACTGTGTAGTATTTGGAAAGAATGTAGTTTACTGATTACAAAGGAGTGAACTTTGAAAGGCAGAATTTGACTTTAGAATGTAATGTGCTATGTAAATGTCCTTGGTCTCACACTGTGTTAATAATGTTAGGGTTTCTTTTTGTTTTTGTTTATTTACTTTTAAATCTTGAAATAACTATGAATTCATAGGAAGTTGCAAAAATAGTACAGAGAAGTCTCATGTACCCATTATCCAGTTTCTTCCAGTGCTCACATTTTGTATAATTATAATATCAAAACCAGGAAATTGAAATTAGGACAATGTGTGTATATAGTTCTGTGTCAATTTATTATATGTGTAGATTTGCATAACCACCACTGAAATCAGGGTGCAGAATTCCCATCACCATAAATATGTCCCTTGTGCTACCTTTTTATAGTCACACTCCCTCCCCCTAACTCCTGGTAACCACTAATCTCTTCTCTATCTCTATTACTTTATCATTTCAAAAATATTATAGAAATGAAATCACACAATGTGTGTTATTTTCCAGTTGACTTTATTTTCAGCATCACTTCAGGTCTATTCAAGTGTGTCAATACATGTTCCTTTTTATGGCTAATAGCAATATTCTTGTTTTTCATATAATGTTGTTTTTCATAGTTTATATTTCGCTTTAATTTTGTTTTGGTTTGTTTTATTATTACTTTCATTTTTTATAAAAGTGTGTTTCCTGGTTATTTATCATTAAGGATGGCAAAAGTTATAAAATTCCAGAGTTCTGAAAATTAAGTGGCTGGTGACATCTGAACTATATGTGACACTGTCCTTATTCCAACTGAGTGGAATTATTTACTCTACCTTCACGCCATGGGAGATGTCACTCCCTGGGTTTGCCTGCAGCCTCCCCAGAAAGCATTTTCTGTTTCCTGTAAGGAAACTTCCTGAAGGAGGTGGCTGTGGCCATAGTTGCAAGTCATCAACTACTTGTAGGTTGAATTGAAGATATTCAAAAGTGAATTCCCTTCCAAGATCTCTGAATGTAGTCTAGCTTCTGAGGCAGATTGTCCTATGTGTTTGAAATTCCCTCAATATAAGTGCTGCATATGTGCTATGCTGACTCCCAACTATTTAGTGCTGCATGCCAGGCCTTGGGAATGCAGAGGTGAACAAAACCAAATCTTTTTTACATGGAGGTTACATTCTAGAGGGAGAAACAGATTAAAAAAACGTATAAATAAACCGTAATGTAGAGTCACATAAAGATGTATGATAAACATGTAAATAAACATATGATTTGGTGTCTCATAAAATCACTGTGCAGGGGTGGGGAATGGACAGGGGTGGTATGAATATATTGGGGCTGTGTGTCAGGTACAGTGGGCAAGGAGTATCTGAGGAGGTGGTGTTTCAACACAGACCTGAGGCAAGGAGTGAGCCTTGTGCAGACCTGGGGTTGAACTTACAAACAGAGAAAGCAGCAAGAGCAATGGGCCTGAGGCAGGAATGAGCTTGATGTATTCCTAGAAGAATGAGGCCTAGAATTCGGGAAATAAGGTAACACCAGGCAGAGCCAGGTCAGGGATTTCAGTCTAATTCTTGGTGCCTCATATAGCTTCAAGGCAGTTTAAGACTCTAAAAAATCTAAGATTTCTTTGCAGAACAGCCTACAAATCTCACATTTAGTCTCACTTTTAACAGACTCTTTCTCCCTCTCCTCCTCCCACTACTGCTTGCACACACACACACACACACACACACACACACACACACAGTGCCAGTGTTTGCCAATGTGGAGGGCAGTTTCGGTCCTTGCTTCCAAATACGTCTCTCAGTTAATAGTACATGAAAAGTACAAACAATCAAGGGGTAAGTTATAGACATAAATCCAAGTCAAGTACTCTTAAGTCAGGACTTGAATTCTATTTAATATAATGAATAATCCACACCATTTCTCCCATAAGATATAATATTTGCAAACTTGTATTATCTCATACTGCAGAGGAGAAAGTTCTTAAGGGTAATGACTGTTTTGCACCTATAATTAAATTTTACTGCTTTCAAGTGAGGAAGTAGTTAGTGAATATTTAATAAATAGGGGTTTTTCTTGCTTCTTTTAAGGATTGTAAAGGAGGAAGAGAAACTCATGAAGTCCATGAGTGCTAAAGGGGATATCTGGACAGCCGGGGAAGGGTCTGCATGTAGCCAGTGTGGTGGAGGGTGGTGAAAGAGGTAGGGTAGGCCCAGAAGACAAAGTTTCCTTACAATTTAATTTTCCTGGCCACCCCGTCATATTAGAACACAGAAACCTCCCTATTATAGAAGCATTCAAATGTTTATCAAAATAGGATTTTCCTTGTATCTCTTTTATCAGAAGATCCTTTGACCCTCTCAAAATGTTGATTCGAGCAGTTAATGTCATCGTGAACTTGAAGCATTTGGCGTATCCATTACCTCTTTGTACACCGTGAGTGCCTCAGGCACAACATGAGATTTTGGAAAACAACCAAGATTCTTGAATTAGTGAGGGTCATATGCAAAACTGTCTGTACTCCTTATATCAGGATAAGGAACCCAAAGAGAGGAACAGGAATTCCTCTTACTATAGCTTCTGTGCTTTATAGACACTATAGACTTGAATTATAAATAACACTACATCATCTGCCAAGACAGCCCCAAGTGGCTGGCTGTTCTGTCATTGCCTGTGAGTTACCGGGGGTGTGGAGAGAGGGTCCCAGACACCTACCCGCTTTGTGCCTTGAATAGTCTGATACCACTATTGGGAGAACAAATTGAACCTTTCTGGGGTTCCTTCTTTATACTAAAGGCAAAGGTGGGTCTGAGCCCACCTTGGGATGCCTCTCTCATCCTAATATTATAATTACTGGAATATTGTACATTTTTCCTCCTCTCTCTTCCTCTTCCATAAGAGTGTAAGTTCCTTAAGGGTATCAATATGTCTTAAATTTAGACTTACATGTTGCACTTAACGTATAGAGTTGACACCTGGCATGTATGTACAGAGTTGGAATATGAAGTTGCCTTGTGATATTGGGGAGAAAAGTAATATTTTTAAAAAATACTGAAACTGTTTTCAAAAACATTCCCAGATTCAGAATATTTACATGGTCCAATATGAAAAAGAACTAAAGAAAAAAATGCAGTCCATTATCTATGAAGCAAATAAAAGAGGAGTACTTAATGAGGTTTCTCTGGGGCAATGTGAAGAAAAAAGAAAAATTACTGAGGATAAACTGAAGAATCTTCGTGTTAAACTGGCAGTACTGTTGCAGAAACTTCAGCTGGTGAGTGATGAGATTTTGTTTGAGTAGCACGAATATACTCTGTGGAAAGAGCATTTAGCAGCTAGCTTTCTCTCCTAACCTTGTCTTTTCACGTACTGACCTCGGACAAGTTACTTAATTCAGCCCTTACTCTTCCTGTAAGGATATTGAAATCGTAAGTAAATAAACTTTGAATGTGTGTATTAATATTAGAACATTTTAAACATTCCTATTCTTTTTTATCTTAAAAAATTTAGAATCTTTGCTTGTGTTGTTGGTATAGAATCACCACCCTCAGTGTCTCCTCAATAGCATTTGTCCTGTAGGAAAATGTTTCCAGTTTTTTCTGACAGCAAAATATTTTAACTTATTTTATATCTTAATACATAAATAAAGATAAACCCTTCTAATCTTAGAGGAGAGATTGGAGAAGTCAGGAAATATTGTGTAAGTATAGATTGCTGTCAGTTTTGTTTGTATATTTTTATGCATAAATTAAGCTTCTATGATAGCTTGAGCTAGTGAGGAAGGATCCATCTTTCACAGCACATACAAATGCTGGATAGAATATAACAAAAGTGTGTGTGTAACACACACACACATATATTTATATGTGGCCAAAGGTGAAAAGTCTTTCTGTAGATGCTAGAAATAAATTAAGAAATCCAAGCCAGAGCAGTGAGCCTGTTTCATACTAATTGTTTTTATAGAAAGGTAATTGTATTTGTGCTTCTATCAATAATACCACTTCATCCAATTCATCGGGTTTGTTTATTGCTATAAGAGTGGAATTTGAGTGGTGCTCCTTTTGGTTCTTGTGGCTGTGAAGGATGACAAATGTTTTTATATATAAAAGGTCTGGTGTGGAGCCTGATAAATGGTAGAGCTTCAGTGATGATTATTGTTTCACTAACCAGAAAAAATAGAAAGACCAAAGAAATTTTATATCATAAAAATTGAATACCACTTCCTATCAAAAGAGTTCATAAAACGTATCGGCTTTCATAACAGCAAATCTTTGCTTGGCTAAGAAAAACTGGAAGAGTAATCATTTACTGTGGCAGACCCCTGGGTTCCCCCAGAGTATCCAGGATAATTATACTAATTTAAATTGCTTTATTCACAAAGTTTGAGTTTGGTAGGAGGGTAAAGGGCTTTAGCCAGCAGAGTATGAAACTCTTTGCCTAGTCTCAGTGGAGAGGTCCTCAAAGGGCTCCTGTCCAAATATATTACTCTCATTTCCCCACTTGAAATTTCCACTTCACTGTCTCTAACTACCAGAGCCACTGCAGTAGAGCACAGCAGAGGATCGAGATGAAGGACCCAAAGCAGAGGGAGGCGGGCAGACACATGAAAAAGATGAGCATAGAATCAACCTAACATCCTGGAAAAAGTTCAGACAAAGAATAATAGCAAAAATATTAAGACTATACCTAACAGGCTAAGTGGTCAGTGTCAGGAAGGGGCACAGGGCATTCTTCAGGGTCAGTGAATACTTGGACATCTAGGTAAACATTAACATCGTGGAAACCTATCTGCAGAAATGGGACCCCAGTTGCAAAGCTGGACTCAGTATAACTTTCAGACTTATTAGAGGACTGAGCAAATCCAGGGGAGAGGGAGTAAAGCAGAAGCACATTTAATGGAACCAGAGAAGAGATGGGGAGACAAGGGTGGTGGTGCTGGGCAGTTAGTGGGAACTGTAATAAAGCTTGGATTGGTTCTGGAAGGTCCTTCCTAAAAATTCTTTTCTGCCTCAGCTCGAAGAGCTAGTTGACTGCATGGTTGGTCCTGAGGAAGTGAGTTTTAGATTGGTAAAGAGGGAGTATATGTCCAGCTGTTCCATGGACCAAGAAGCCCAGGGAAGGAGAGCATGAATTTGCCCCAGCAGGGAGCTGGGGAAAAGGAGAAGGGAGAATGGAGAAGAAGGGGCAGATCAGGGCAGTGAGCCAGGGGTTGAGGGAAAAGATGCTGCAATGGAAGGAGAAGAAACAGAGAAGTCAAAATTTGCCTACTTGTCTGTTTTTGCCTACAAAGGTAAAGATTCATGAATTTTAAAAATGGGAGATGAGAGACTATACAACAGAAGGATGAGATTGAGGTAAGGGGGCCTTAAGAAATGACAAGTCATTAAAGATAAGGGAGAAAAAAACAGTTGAACTAACTTCCACTAAAGAAAAAAAAAATGATCCAAGTTCCTAACCACTTGTGAAAATAAAATGAGATTAAATGAGAAAACGCCTTGAAAGGTTAAAAGCATGATTCAAATGCAAGGTGGGATTTGTTAGTATGTGCATCACGGGTAAGACTGTTAGGGGCCACCCAGATTACAGGAGTAAACTCTGCAGCTTCTTTCCCTGGTTTGATTATTGCTTCTCTTTTCCAGGGTGGTCCCGCAGATGACCTGGAGCAGATTGACACTTATTTAGAAGCTTTGCTTAAAGAAGATAATCTCCTTTCCAGAACACTTTAAATAAAGTGACTGTAAGAGTAGGACATAGTCTCCCTTTAGAAAAGAAATGAAAGAACTTCTTAAAATTAAAAGTCAGAAAAGATATTCTCTTTTAAAAATTCTAATAAGAAAATTGGAAAATTCTTTTCAAAAAATTTTCCTTTTTTATTATTGTAAAGTTCACCCTGTTTAACTCTAGGAAAATTGTGTACTTCAGAAATGGAGACTGATTTACAATTTATATATCCCCCAATCCCATTTCCTAACTCTTCATCTTCTTTCAGAAATAATTTCTAGAGTACTCCAATTCCCATGTGAGCTACCAAGAAAAATGAAAATGTCACTCAAGCTTACTTATGTTTCTACTTAAAAGACTGCAAAACTTAAAAACAGTGGTGTTCAAAATCAGCATACAAAGGACTGCAGAATCACCTCCTCTTGAAACGATGTTCAAAAAGAAAGACATTACACACTTTCTCCGCTATAGCCAATACTCAGTAAAGCAGAAAATATCACTCCTCCAAAAAACTTTGAGATATAGTTTATGTTATAATTTTATTATTTAGTCATAGTAAAAGAATACACCTCCTAAGCATAATATGTATGTATATTACACACATGTAAAAATTGTGTTTTTACACTTTCTTTGATAACTGGTTGTTTTATTTGTTTGTTTGGAAATGTCTGAAACTTTGAACAAAAATAATAAAACTTTTAATATTGATTTGTGATATTGTATAATTTTAATTTACGTATACATACGTAGTAAAAAGTTCAGAACACAGGAAACAAAATACAGTGAAAACTCTTTGTCCCATTCTTCTCTTTTGCCTCTTTGTTTCTTTTCTTTCTCTCTCTTTTTCTTTCTTTCTTCCCTCCCTTCCTTCCTTCCTCCTTCCCTTCCTTCCTCCCTCCCTCCCTCCCTCTCTTCCTGCCTTCCTTCCCTCCTTCCCTCCTCCCTCCCTTCCTTCCTTCCCTCCCTCCCTTGCTGGGGTACCTGTGTAGATATGTTACATGGATATATTGCATAGTGGCAAAATCTGGGCTTTTTGTATAACCCTTACCTGGTTAGTGTACCGTAGTACCTGTTAGGTAGTTTCTGCTCCCACACTCCTCTCCCACCCTCCTACCCTTCTGAGTCTCCAAAGGCCAATGTATACCACTCTCTGTGTCCATGTGTACTCATAAATTAGTTCCCACTTATAAATGAGAACATGTGGTGTTAGACTTTCTGTTTCTTAGTTATTTCACATAATGGCCTCCATGACTAAGTAGTATTCCATGGGTGTGTGTGTGTGTGTGTGTGTGTGTAATGTGTACCACATTTTCTTTATTCAATAATCGATTAATGAACACTTAGGTTGGTTCCATATCTTTGTTGTGAGTAGTGCTGTGATAAACATACATGTGTGGATATCTTTTTGATATGATTTCCTTTGAGTAGATACACAGTAGTGGAATTGCTGTATCAAATGGTAGATCTATTTTTAGTTCTTTGAGGAATCTCCATACTGTTTCCATAGAGGTTGTACTAATTTACATTCCTACCAACAGTGTATAAGTGTTCCCTTTTTCCACATCCTCTCCAACATCTATTTTTTTTTCACGTTTTAATAGTCATTCTAACTGGACTAAGATGGTATCTTACTGTGATTTTAATTTGCATTTATCTGATGATGAGTATGAAAACCTAGGAAAAACTCTTGGACATTGGCCTAAGCAAAGAATTTATGACTAAGACCCCAAAAACAAATGAAACAAAAATAAACGTGGTACTTAAACTAAAAAGCTTCTGCCTAGCAAAATAAGTAATCAACAGAGTAAATGGATAGCCTGCAGAATGGGAGAAAATATTCGCAAACTATGCATCCAACAGAGGACTAATATCTAGAATCTACAAGGAACTCAAACAACTCAATAATAAAAAAAACCCTATTAAAACGTGAGCAAAGAGGCTGGGCATGGTGGCTCACACCTGTAATCCTAGCACTCTGGGAGGCCGAGGTGGGAGGATCACCTGAGCTCAGGAGTTCGAAACCAGCCTGAGCAAGAAGAGTGAGACCCCTGTCTCTACAAAAAATAGAAAAAATAGCCAGGCGTCATGGCGCATGCCTGTAGTACCAGCTACTCAGGAGGCTGAAGCAAGAGGATCACTTGAACACAGGAGTTTGAGATTGCAGTGAGCTATTATGATGCCACTACATTCTACCCCAGACGACAGAGCAAGACTCTGTCTGAAAAAAAAAAGTGGGCAAACGACACGAACAGACATTTTTAGCCACTTAATTACTCTTTTCAACTCTTTTCAAGTAGTTACTCATAAATCCATTCCCAAACAATCAATGTGTATAAAACCATATAAACAGTTACATAGCTGTAAATAAGGATGTAATAGCATCCAAAAGATGCTGTTGTTTTTTTCCACTCAATATAACTTTAAGATCATTCCATATCAGGATCATGTAATAATAAACAGTATATGTAATAGTTTACATGTATTGAGAGATAATGAGATAATCTCTCAGTATCTTTAACTGTTCCTTATTATTCCATTCTATGGAAATACTCTATTTAACTATTCCCTTATCAATGACTATTTTGGTTTTTCAGTTCTTTCAGATTTACATGTACACAACAGTGAATATCCTTGTAAATTTGTTCATTTCACACATGTACAATTATACCTGTCAATTATCTTGGAAGATGAATTGCTGGGTCAAAGGGTTCATACATTTTATTATTAATAGATATTGTCTAATAGCACTCCATAAAAATTTTATTAATATACACTCCTACAGCAATGTATGAGTGTCTGTTTCCTCTCACCTTCATCTGCCCAGTGAATTATCAAAATTTGCTGATCAAATGACTAATCAAAAGTGATATATCCTTGTAGTTTTACTGTACATTTCTTATATTTTGAGTGCAGTTGAGCATCTTATATGTTTAAAAGTTATTTGAATTTTAAAATTTGGCCTTTGTCCTTTTTCCTATGGTGGTAGCTATTTTTCTTACTGGTTTATAAGAACTATTTTTCACATTAGGAAAATTGTCTTTTTTATATAATATGTATTACAAATGTTTTCTTTGAAATTTTATTTTTTATGTTTTTATAGTGTTTTGATTCATGTGGGATTTTTTTTAAGATTTTAGTTTAACGTTCTTTTGTTTATGGCTTCTGTAATCATATTTTTTTCTAACTCTATTTTTGCATCCATTAACCATCCCTACTTTATCCACCCTGCCCCTCCCCTCTACCCTTCCCAGCCTCTGGTAACCATCATTCTACTTTCTGTCTCCATGAGATCGATTGTTTTTAATGTTTAGCTCCCACATATGAGTGAGCACATGCAAGATTTGTCTTTCTGTGCTTGACTTCTTTCACTTAAATAATTTTCTCCAGTTCCATCCATATTGTTTCAAATGGCAGGATTTCATCATTTTTTGTGGCTTTATAATATTCTGTTGTATATATGTACCACAATTTCTTTTTCCATTCATCCGTTGATGGACACTTAGGTCGATTTCATGTAATCATATTTAAAGAGGACTTTCCCATGCTAAAATTATAAAACAACCTTGTTTTCCTATAGTGATGTTAATAATTATATTGTTAAACCTTTGATTCATCCAGAGTTTATTTTGGACTAAGAAGTAAGTTACAAATCCAGCTTTGTGCATGTAGATGTGTATGTTTGTATTTTCAGATGGCTGCGGCATCATCCCTGAATTATTAATTGAAAAATGAATCCTTTCCCCACTGATCTGCAATGCCACCTTTATTGTATGTTAAATTCCTATCTGTATGTGAGCCTAGTTCTAAAAAAAGAAAAAAAATTTTTTTTTTTTTTAATTGAGTGTTCCATCTTTTGTCATGCTAGACCCATGTTGTTTCAGTAGGGCTAGTTAATTTTATTTTTCAGTATTATCCTGTGTATCTTTGCATGTCTAATTCTAATTTAGTCCACTGCATCCTCCAACTTGTGGGCTTAAGTGATCCTCCCAGCTCAACTTCCTGAGTAGCTGGGACTACACGTGTGCACCACCCCACCTGGCTAATTGTTTTACTTTTTTGTAGAGACCAGTCTCACTGTTGCCTAGGCTGGTCCCAAACTCCTAGCCTCAAGCAATTCTCCCTCCTCTGCCTTCCAGTCTCTTGTGCTGGGCTTATGAAGATTTTTTAAAAAGCATATGAAGAAATAGTTTCTGGATCTCAGGTCATTGTATTCTTGATCTGTGCAAAGTTTTCTTTCCACCAGGGATTTTCTTGCCCCTTGAAAACTTGCATTACCTCCTTCTACCACCATCAGTATCCATTTTCCTTTAATCTAAAAGTTGGTGATTAAAAATGTTAATGGTGCTAAGTCAAAGCCTCTGAGCATCCTTCTGGCAGGCATTGAGAAAGAGTCTGCAGAGAGACTTCCCCAGAGAAAGCTTTTTGAAAATTCTGGCAGGAGAGTCCTCATATTCCTAACTGAATAATCCCCAAGGCTGAGTCCTCACTATCTCATTTTTGTTCTGTTTACTCTGCACAAGAAATCACTTTAATGGTTTTAAGTAATACTTCCAAATGGATAAGTTCCAAAGTTCTATGACTTTATTGAACACCTATTATTTCACTCTATGAAATAGAATTATCCTATAGAAAGTCTACATTGGTATGTCTGAAAAAAAAATTAATCATAATCACCTTAACTGCCCCACTTCCTGTCAAGGCAGTTCATTTAGGCCACAATGGTTTCAGTTCTTGGGGAATCTGGGATTTTAAATGGGTAATCAATCAGGACTAACAAATAGGAAGGAAGGCAGAAACCAGATATATGAACTGAGCCAAAATGGAAATAGGGTAAAGAATTGGGTGAGGTTACAAGGGTAGAACTGGAATTTAGCAGTAACATAATTACATTATTTCCACCTATGGTCATCTGGTTCTAAGTGTGATTTGTAGCAAAATGGGTTCAGAACCACGCAGGGCAAATCATTTTCATTACTGGACCATGGATACAGTTCTTAGGTCCATTGACCCTATTCCCAAGTCCATTGGCAATTGCGGCTTGGTTGGCACAAGACTAGCCACATTAGGCAACTGGAGTGCTATAAAGCTGGCAGGCCAAGGCCGTGTGTATAGCTGAGAGACAGAAAAGACAGGAACAGGGGTGGGGGGTGAGAAGGAAGAACAATGCCAGAAGTCACAGGCCCGTATGTTTCTTTATCTTCAGACCACACTTTACTGTTACATCTGCAACTCTTCTTACTATAATTATGTGATAATCTCTATTTTCCTCTCTTATACATAGACTTCCTTTTAATTCAACAATACTCAGAATGTATAATTTTTCCATGTAAAAATGTTCATCTAAATTTATCTTCACAGTACTCAGATGTGAAAAAGCAGATGCTGTTACTACTATTTTACAGATGGAGAGATTGAGACTGAGACATGAGAATCTAAGTAATGTTACAATGTTATAAGGTAGGTAATAAGGTAATAAGTGGTGGAACAAAGCCCTGGGCTTTCTGATTGCAACCCAAAGTTTCTTCCGTTAGACCTGCTGCACCACTCAATAATGTAGGCATAATTTTATGGCTAACAACATTGCAAGGATTGCCCGCTCTAAAACAGTGCGTCTGCCCTTCACGGGAAACTACACGCCTCTGGATGGCTGTAAGCACAATACCATCAGTTAGGGCTAAGTGACCTTGGTTTTAAAACTGTGCAGATGAGTTAATCTCACTGGCTTTCTATTCTTATTTAGCCCGTAGCAGTAAGAGGTTTAGAGTAGCTTTCTGAGGGCATATGTTAACCTCAAGTTTGAGTGAAGCGTGAGAGACTAAATCCAGAGAAAACTTACATGAAAACAACCTGAGAAAACACTGTAGACTGTGAATCACAATGGGGAACGGTGGGTCTGTAGCTGGTGGTCAGACAGCAATTCCTACACAAGAGACCTATGTGTGGTACAGAACATTTATGATGGAATATCCATCTGGCTTGCAAACTCTACATGAATTTAAGACACTTTTGGGTCTGCAGGGTCTGAATCAAAAGGCCAATCACCATGTTAATCAAGTTTATAATACCTTTGACATGAACAAGGTAAGAAATTTTACTTTTCATTTGGTCTGAAAATGCTGTGGTTCTGCATTATTTCCTCTTTTTTTCCTATGAAATAGCCTTAGGTAAAATATGTGTATCCCACCGAACAGAGAGGTCTTCAGACATCCCACAGCTTGTAGGTGAGTGAGTCATTAAACACATTTAGCACTGACGGCGTGAAAATAATTGGGAACTAGCCTCTCTGCTCTTGGAAATGTTCTGCATTGTAGGGAGTTATTTTAAAACCAAATTAAATCTCGGCATGGAATTCTAATGCTATCGTTTAAATAAATCTAATAAGTGCAGATTGATTTACAAAGACTGTTTTCAAAGTATTTAATGCATTGGTGACATTTTATAGAAAAGCAAATTACAGGAGTCTGCTTTTAAAAGTGTGATTGCATCTGGATTGGCAGATAAAAATCAACACAAATTAGCCAACATGTTGTCTGTACTCAAATCAAAAGTTAGAATGCTTTATAATACTTTTTTTCATATCTGACCAATTTAGTTTGTGGAAAATCAAAACAACTTATGGTTTTAAATTCAGACAAATTTTAGTTTCTAAAGATTGTTATTCAACTATTGTCTTGAATTTACTCATTATTGAGGAGCTACAGTGCATTTAATTTCATTTCTTGAAAAAGTACAAAGATGTGCAGAGAAAAGAAGAAATGGAATAGAAAAAATGAGACAAAAATTAACAACCTGAAATACCAGGCTCAAGTTCTGCCTGGATTTCTTTGTGTATTTCAGTCACTTTACCTGTAGATTTGTGTACTTCAAAATGTGCGGATGCTGACCGGAATAAAAAGGAAGGTGGAAAATACTACGAATAGAAAAATAGATGACTTCAGAAGGCTGTGAAAGTGATATTAGGAGAGAAAGTAGAGATAACTAATTGAATACAATTTTTAAAAAGACTGGCTGTCCATTGTATGGAATTTAGCACAACCTTTGATCCCTTTTCCAAAGCCAAGAAACAGGCTTAAAAGGAGGTAACAGCCAGGAACGGGGGAAAATTAAACCCGTGCAAAATTAACTGCTATTTTACTCCTAATAGCAATGTTAGGGATAAATTTCTTTTAGGACATTGTCTTTTGTGCTATATTATCAAACATGAATTCAGCACTGCCTGTTTAGCCTGACAGTGTTTTCTTCCTCATAAATTTTATTTAGTGTAGATGCAAGTAAAAGGAGATCTGCCCCCAAGGAGCTTACAAATCAGCGGGAAAATGAAACTGATTCTGCTTTTGTTCTTAACCCTGTAATATGTTCCAGATACTATGAGCATGTTGTCATGTTGTCTGTATTTGCTTGTAGTGTGTCTCTCTCAGCTCTCAAACTCGTTTCTCTCTTCTCTCTTTTTCTATATTTCACCCTTTTGAGTGGCTACTGCTGTCCCACTGTGCCTGCTGTAAGCAGCCCAGTTTCAGGATGGAAGGTTGTTGCTCTACACAGCAGCTTTTCAGGCTCTGATAGTACCCCTGAGAGGTTAGAAAATGAGCTATCATAGAGTTCTATAGTTATTCTCCAAAGGTGTTGATGGTATATCCCACTCCAGCGATTTTGTTGTTAACCCAGTGTTTGTGAATGCACTGTG
>JAQIFY010002127.1:0-13593 GCA_028533085.1 Varecia variegata | reverse complement strand
AGTTCAGAGAGGTTGAGTAACTTGCCCAGGCTCACACAGCAGAGCTCCAGGTCTGCACAACTCCATCTACACCCCCTGCCTCTTCTAGCCCACCTCTTGGCAGCCTGCTCAGGCCCTGAGGACATCTCGCAGATCCCCCACTGCCCCTCCAACGAGCAGTGGATTCTTCAAGTGCTGTGTGTGTGTGTGTGTGTGTGTGCGTGTGTTTCTTACTCCCCACTGGGAACAGGCTCTGGAAGGCTGGGCCCCATGCAGGCACAGTGCCCAGCCCTGGGCAGGTGGCCTCAGCTGGGAGGGAATGACAAGGCTGATGTCCAGAGAGGGCTGAAAAGGAGCTGCCTGCAGGACAAGTAAGCACCTAAGGCCACGCCCATTATTCCTCGAAGCCTTCAGATCTTATCAAGCGCTTCCTGGCATAGCTGACAGGTATAGTCAGAGGACCCGGCTTTGCAGGAACTCCACATGGAGCCCTTTCCAGGAGGATGGAGTGCCTGGCTCTGCAGCCCCTGGAGCCTCTGGCCTGCCCCGCCGGGCTATCAGGCATGCAGAGTCTCACGGGGATGTGCACAGCCCTGCGGGGAGCCTGGGTCCTGCAGTCACCCCAAACCCACGCTGGCTCACAGAGGAAAGGGACAGGCATTGACACCCATCCCAACCCTGCAGCAGCTTGGTGCCCAGAGGGAAAAAGAGGCTTCTTCCAACAGAAGCCACTGCGTCCTCACGTCCTCTTGGGCCCCTTGTACTGTGGGCATTGCTGCCCATCAGATTCACGCGGGGTAGCCTGACAGGGCCTCCCCTCAGCTGCCCTGCGTGCCTCCCGCCCGGGCCTCCTCTGACACAGGTCACAAGGGGCCTGCGGGAACCCACCTGGCCCTGGTGCCTGCACCCTGGAAATGTGAGGTGCCAGCACCCCATGCGGCCGCCCGTGATGGGACAGACACTCCCCTCTTCGTGTCTCATACAACTCTGAGGCGCATTCCACAGGGTCCCTCAGCAGGTCCACGTGGGTTGAGCCCCAGGTGCCCACAGCAATGACCAGATCATAGCACCCCTCACTGGCCTGCCCCCCTTCACTCTCTCCGAGGGATTCCAGCTCCTGGGAAACTGTCTTCCTGGGGGAACCAGGCGCATACGTCACTTCTGTGTTCCAGAATGAGTCCCCTCCTCCAGGGGCTCGGGGAACATTCAGAGCAGAAAGGCCCCAAACCCCACTGCATTTACAGAGAATAATGAGGAGGAGGAGGAGAGGGAGAGGGAGAAGACCCCCTCCTCTGCCCCCCACCTGCACGCCCCTAGCCTGCAAGTTCAACCAGGCATGTAGGCCCCGGTTTTTTTATAGTGGTAACTATATATAACATAAAACTTCCATTTTCACCATGTTTGAGTATACAATTCCATGTTTTAAGTACATTCACGATGTTATGAACCGTCATTCTAGAACTTTTTCATCAACCTGACCAGAAGTTCTATGCCCACTAAACACTCACTCCCCAAGCCCCTCCCTCTGAGCCCGGGCGGCCGCTGCTCCACCGTCTGTCTCTTTGCGTCTGTCTGTTCTGGGCACGTCATAGACGTGGAATCGTACAGCATGTGTCCTTCTGTGACTTGATCAGTTCACTTAGCACAAAGCTTTCAAGGTTCATCCGTGTTGTAACATGTGTCAGAATTCTGTGCCCTTTTATGGCTGGACAAGGCATTGTATTACAATGATAAACGGTATGTATATATCGCATTGTGTTCATCCATTCATCCATCAGTGGATTTTGGGTTGTGTCCACCTTTGGCTATTGTGAATAGTGCTGCTGTGAACTTGGGTGCACAAGTAGCTGCCTGAGTCCTTGTGTTCAATTCTTTGGGGTATATGCATAGAATTTCTGCCACATTTTTAAGGCCAGAAGAGTGAGGAGGAACAGAGTAGAACTGTCTCAGGCTGGGGGAAACACGGGAAAGGGATGGTCTCCCCAAGCCCTATTTTGCTGCCTTCCTGCCTGGAGCTCTGGGGGTCTCCACTGGGCTCAGTTTCTCACCCACAGTGAGATGCGGATGGGAAATCTGCAAACAGCTGGACAGCTGGACAGCTGGCTGAGCTGAGAGCTGGCGAGGGGAGCTTCTGTTCTGATGGTCAGTGAGAGAGGGGGAGGATGGAATCAGAGGAAGAAGCACAAAGGAGAGAGGGTGGAAGAGGACAAGGGACACCTCTGACTGCAGTCATCCAGGATGCAGAGGCAGAGCCCCGCAGAGCAGAGGCCGGATCTCAGGAAGGCTCAGCCGTCCCCTGCTCCCTGCTCTCCTCACTGGCCCCATCGCCTGCCAGGTGATGGATGAAGAGGAACAAAACAGCAAGCAGCAGGAGCAGGAAAAGTGCTGAGGCTGCACTTTGCTGCAAAGGGCACCAGAGGGGCGGCAGCCCTGAGCCTGCAGGGTGGGGGGGCCTGCGTGGGCGCAGCTTTGTGTATGGAGGGCGCAGAGGGGCCCGGGCTACAGAAGGACCCGGCCAGGGGCATCTTCACCTTTGCCTCCAGAAGACAGGGCAGGCGAGCTTGGACACAGCAGTGGCTGTCTGGGGAGAAGCACGGCTGCCCCACGCTCTCTTCTTGGGGGTATAGCTGTGTGTTGAGGGACCTGACCCCAGTCTCAGCCAGCCCAGGGCTCCCCACCCCCTGCTGCCACCTGATCACGTGCTATGCTTGTCACGATGGCCTGGTAAACCAGGCTGTTTTTAAGGCCAGAAACAATAAACACCCATGTTCTCTGATGAAAAGGCACTTTTCCCCACAGGGGTGTCCCCTCCACCACCCCCCAGACCCGACCCACGCAAACCCCCTTCCTCCTCCTCCTCCTCCCTCGCTGCTCTCAGCCCAGCACTCTGTGGCTTCCTTAGAAAACCAGTGCTCAGCAAAGGAGCTCCTGCCGACACCACGGGCAGCCTGTCCCTCCGCCCCCTGGCCCTGCCTGGCTTTGAGCCTGGGGGACTCACAGAGCTACCTTCAGGGGCCAGGGGCCTGGGGCAAAGGTGAGGCTGGCATCAGGGAGTGCCTGCAGGCCAGGGACAGTAAGCCGGAGCTGTCCCAGCCCTCTCAGTATCCTCTCCTGCCTGCCCCATGACAAATGGCATTAGGAGCTGTAAATTTAGCCAATCCTTTTAAGAACAGCCTGGCATTAGAGGCATTACCTCCTCCTCCAATCCCCAGGGATGAATTCAGTGACCTGCAAACCAGATGAGACGCATCTGCTCCGCTGCCTACCAGCCCTTCTCGGGGAAGCCATCACTGGGGGCCCCGCGTGGAGACGGCACTGCACCCCCATCTTCATCGGCCCTGCACCCCCATCTTCATCAGGCTCTTTCCTCTCCACCCTCAGCATCAGCTCACCTGGCAGCACACCCTTCTGGAACCCCATAGAGGAAGTCCGGGAAGACCTCATTCTGCTTTCCTGGCTCGTGTTTTGGCTTTTGGCTGCTGTAAGAGGCCCGGCCTTCCTTGGACTCCAGGCCAGCTACAGGGGCCCCAGGTGGTCCTGCAGGGGACTTGATTGGTGCTCCTGAGCTCAGCAGCCTTGGGGCTCACAGGTCTGTCCCCTTGTCCCAGCAGGACAGTGAGTCTGCATTGCAGGCCGCATCAGAGCTGTGCGTGGGCAGCAGGCACCACTGCTCACCTTGTGTTAAATCCACTCATCACCTCCACTGCAGTCTTCACCCACCTTCCCCAGAGCCGCTTCCTATGCTGCCTGGAGCAGCAGGGGACTGTGCCCTGGGCCCAGCAGTGCACTCCTGGTGACCATTATGTGCATGGCAGGCTGCTGTCTACTGGGCCCTGGCCCGCTCTGTCCCCTCTCTCCCCTTCCGACTCCTACATAATGCCAGCCACACCTTCACCCAGAGTGCACAACTAGGGCTGGAACTCTCGTTTGTCGGCTGTCAGGCAGCCCCCAGGGCAGGGCCAGCCCAGAGGCCACGCTGCCCGCTGGAGTGTGGGAGGAGAGCGGCCAGGCTGCTCAGGACGGAAGATGCCCACAGCTCTCCCCGAGGCAGCCATGGGAACCTGCTCGCTGCCAACCCAGCCCTCCCCGTCCAGCCCACGCTCTGCCTCATGCATGGAGAGGACTCCAGAGAGAACACCATCTCCCCGACACCCTGCAGCCCTCTCGCTCGGGCCTGGTCACCCGGCCAGGTTTGCCAAGGAAGCCAGAGGAAGCAGAGGCCTCCGTGCACAGGAGCTGCAGGTCCTCAGCCCCTGGGAAGCAGGGAAATTCAGAAACGCATGGAGCCAGTGGCAGGTGGCCTTGGAAATCAGCAACATTTGGTGTGTCCTCTAAATGTCTGACCCCTCCCCGCCACCACCAATTTAACCCTCTGTCATTCAAACATCAGACAGAGTGCTAGCTAACGTGGTGTTTTTCAAACTGCAGGTCTCGGCAATGCAGTGGGCTGTAAACCAAATTTCGTGGGTCATGATCTCAGCATTAGAAAATGTATAACTAAATTGAAAATGTCAGCATGTAACACACATAAGTCTATTGTTTCATGGGACTTTTGTTTCACCTACCCATGGAAATGTGTTTCTATCTGTGAGGCCTGGTCAAAAGAGGTCAAGTCGAGTGACCCAGAGTGCAGTTCCCCAAAGTCAGTGTGCACACAGACTGGTATCTTGTAAAATGCAGACTCAGGTTCGGTGGATCAGAGCTGGGCCCTGGGTCTCTGCCCTTCTAGCAGGCTCTCAGGTGAGGCTGTCGCTGCTGGTCAGAGGACCACACCGTGAATAGCCAAGCCTGGAAAACCTGTCACATCCCTTCCAGCCATTCCCCGGATATCCCCCTCTGGTCAGAGGACTAGAAGTGGGTAGAGTCCCCCCTCTGACCTTCTGGCTAGTTGGTCAGCTCCCTGGAGGGACAATGTTCCCCTTACAGCCCACGCAGGGTCGAGCAGAGCTTGGAGCCAGGCACGACCTCCACAGGCTAAGTTACTATCATTGGTGGACCCTGGGGCCACCTCCTCCACCGTGGACTCCAAGAGCCAGGCACACGGAACGGCACCTGCTTAGAGTCCCGAGACGCTGAGCTTTGAGCTCAGACACATCCAACTAGTCTGAACAAGTTGGAGGAGGCTCCTGAAACCTAACCTGAATGACCGGAGGCCAGGATGGGGCCTGCGCAGGGAGGCCCCGAGGAGGGAGGAAGTGAGAGCACCTGCAGGTGTGAGGGGGACACCCACAGCAGTCCACCCAGAGGTGCCTCAGTAGACCCCAGCCTCCAGGTGGGCACCTCCTCTTGGAGGAAGAACACCAAAACAGCAGGTCCACACCAGCAGGTGGACCCGGGCCAACAGGCAGGAGCTCTGGGAGGTCCAGTCCCTGCTTTGTCCCTGGAGGTCCCTGTTGCCCAAGCCTGCCCTGCCCTCCAGGCCCCGAGGCCCATAGGAGCCTCCTCTGGGCTCTGGCACTGACCATCCGCCTGCTCCCTTGGCAGCGAGCACAGGCTGCCATGACACCTTCTCATGCTCCTCTGTTACCCAACTCTCACCCTGCTCTTGAATTTTTTATGGGTTTTTATCTTGTCTTGACAAGACTACATGATCCTTGAGGGCCCTGCTCCATGCCATGTCCGTCTCCCTCTCAAGCCCAGAACGGGCAGACTGGCCATGGCTCCCCTGCCCTCCCACACCCACCCGGCAGCCCCCTTCCCCAAGAATTGGCCTCCTCGGCTCTACCACCTGCTGCCACCAGGCCCAGGCTCTCCCCCAGCCCCACTCCCAGCTCCCAGAATGTTAAAGCCAAAAGATGTTGGGGGTCAACCTGCCCAACACCCCCCCACACGCCAAGTTCACTCCATCCCAGAGCCAGGACTCTGCCTCTTCCCACAACATCCAAGAGCCTCCTCAAGGCAATCAATTCATCCCAACTAAGAAATACTGAGCACCTGCTGTATGCCATACCCTGCAGGTACCAGGGGACATGGAAGTCACAGGTGGAATAAACCAAGGCTGTGCAGGGTTACAGGCCTCAGGGGCACTGGCCAGCCACCCCCGGCCAGAGTCAAGTGGTTTCTTCACTGTCCCCTGCTCCAAGACAGAGTGAACACAATGGCTATGGGCCCCAGTGCTGGGTTCCAGTGCTGGCTGAATCACTTCCCGGCTGTGTGACACTGTGCAGACTCTCAGGCTGCTCCCTCCTCTTTCAAGGATGATGAAAGCACCACCCCATAAGGTGTTGTGAGAATTAAGTGAGATGATACATGAGCAAAGAGATCAACACAGCCAGCTATACAGCAAGCACTCAACTATAGGTTGTAATTATCACTCGACTTCACAACTGCCCTACTATCCCTCTCTGTCTTCTGCATTCTCCTCACATCTCTGCCTCTGCAAATCATACCCTTTCCCACACCTCCTCCATGAAGCCCTCCCTGCCCACTCTGGGTATCACTGGCCACTGCTGTCTCTGAACTCCAGCTCTCTGCAGACCTCACCACTCCCAAATGCCTCCCCACTCTGAACTCCCAGAGACCTGCTGGGGCCTCAGTCTGGCCCTCTTCTGTGCTCTAAGCCCTGGGTTGACCTCAGCTCTGCTAACCTGCATGGACTTATGGGGACCCATCCTCCCTCCTCCATGGGCCCTCAGGGTAGATGGGTGAGACCGGCCACCCGCCTTCAAAATTTTCTGAGTTTATTGGCTAGGAGTGAAAACTAACTCGGAGCACGGAGGGAAGGGAGACCCATGGTGTCCTGCTCTGAACACAGCAACGCATCCATGGGAGCACCCTGGGTTAAGGCCAGAAAGCTCCTCCAAGTGCGGTGGCCCCAGCACCCCAGGCCTTCCTTCTCATGTGACACTCTCTCTCCAGCGTCTCTCTTGGGGTAACCAGGGTCCCCGGTCAGCTCTTTCCCTCTTGGCAACAGCTTCCTGAACTAGAGCCCAGCTGGAGCAGTGACAGTACTGAGCTGTTTCAAGAGCCTGGCAGCTGTGTCAGCAGCTCAGAACAGGCTGTACGCAGTGGCCCTCAGCAGGGATGTGGCCTTGCAGGCCTGTCCAGGCGGGCTGTAGCACCAAGATGCCACAGCTGGAAGGCAGAGCTGGCTCACTTTCAAGGACGGCAGTCCTTTCCCTCTCCTCATCCTCAAAAATAGCTCAAGCCATTATAAATCAAAAGATTTCATGTAAAAAAATCCACATTTCTGACTTTTCTTGAAAAAAAATGGAATGATCTAGCAACACTGGCCCATCTTCCCACATTGCAACCATCAGCTAGAGCTAAGAAGTGCTGACCCCTTCGGACTGGGTACTCGATCTCCAGTTCTCCGCAGACCCCCACACTCCCTAATGCCTCCCTCAGCCATCACTCTCACGTGGCTCCCTCACTCACACTGGAGCAGTAACAGTACCGAGCTGTCTCAACAGCCTGGTATCTGCATGGCCCTTACCGGCATCTGATTTGAGGGTCCCCTGCAAAAGAATAACTAGAGGTGGTCTCTGACTACAAAAATGAGGGGTGCCCCTCAGAACTTTAAAATAAATCAGGAACAAAGATGGTCCCCTGGGAGCTACACTGAAAGCAATACATGATAGTCTAAAACAGAAATATGCAACGTCATTGATTGCAAAGAGAAAGAAAGAAAGGCTTCCAGACCAGCAGGGCTCAGCGCTAACCTGGTTGAAGACAGCCACAGAGCTATTATAGGAAGATGCTGTCACTCTGCAGGGACTGGGCTGCACGGGAAGCCAAGAAAACAGCAGCCACAGAAGGCACCACACACTGAGCTCTGCCCAGAGACGGGGTGTCCCTGTTGGGTGTCTCCAGGGAGCGAAGGAGGACCCACGATGTCCCACTGCTTCCCTTTGTGCCCCCACCATACTCCAGCTCTGCCCTGATGTGGGCTGGGTGGCTGTCCCCTTCCCCAGCTAAACCATGGGCCCTTAGAGGCCGAGGACCTGTCTGCTCCTTCCCCTGGACCCTGGGAGCCAGAGCTGGGCTCACCATAGACATTCAGTTCCCCTTTGAGAGTTTGATGATAGATTCCAGAAAGTAGAAAACGGTCAGCAGGTAACAAATGCTCTGCCCCCTTGATACGAGCAGACAAGCAGCGGCAGCTGCTGACGGGCACAGAGACAGACGCACATCACAAGTGGAACAACGTCACACAGCTTGGCTGAGGGCACGCCCCTCTTCTGCTGGGCAGCCTTTATGCACCCCACCTGATGCTGATGCCCACTGGACAGCAACCACGGGAATCTCTAGCTTGAGCCAGTGCCCAGGGCTCCTACCTCCCTGAATTCTCTGTGAACCACAGGGACACACAGGGATGAGCAGAAAGAGCCCAGGGCCCCTGATTCCTGGAGTGGTCTGCAAGCCCAGAGACAGTATATCCATGTGTCTGTCCTCTAATACCATGCTTCTTTTTACAAGTAAATCATAAATGAGCACCCTCCCAAAATATATAAAAGATAACAACAACTTGCATTTATTAAGCATTAACTATGTGCCAGGCCTTGTGCTAAATGCTTGTCATATATTAATTTAATCCTCAAGACCATTCTATAATGTAGGAATAGTTTTGTCCCCCTCATTCAAATTAGGAAACTGTGGCAGGGAGGGGTTGCCCAAGATCACCTGGCTAGTAGGAGTCTGGCTCAGAACTGGAATGCAGACAGAATGGCTCCAAGATACGGCTATTCTGACTACACAGATGCGAGGTGCCCAGAGCTCCACTCACTCAGTGTCCCATCCCTTGCCCTACACCCCCCATAAGCTGCTATACCTCATGCTCACTCCTGGAGTTGGCCTTGGGAGTCGCTCCAGGTCAAGGTGTTGGGCTCTGCACAGGTGACAGAGTAAGCTGCCATAGTTATGAACTTTCCAGGTAGTCAGGAGTCATCTGCAGAGACCTGAGAGGTGGTCCTGGGCCTCACACCCCTGAGGTCTGCACAGCCCAGCACCGGCCTGCCAGTCACCTCTCAATAGCCCTGTGGCTGCAGCTGGGCAGGGCATGCATCACCACCTCCCTTTACAGATGGGGACCCTGGGGCAGTATGCCAGTGGCCCAGTGACAGGGCAGGACGATAACCCAGGCATCCTGACTCCAGCCCCAAGCATGTACCCTGGACCAGCACCATCTCAGAGTCCCGCTGCTCTGTGGCATGAACCAATGAGTCACCAAACGCTCCCACCTGGTTGAGCTGAGATGGGGCAGGAGCTCTGAGCGGTGGAGGGGGAAGGGGACGGGATGGGATAGATGAAGGTCTGATGCACTCCAAAGGCTTCTTCTGGAGAGAGGGTGTGAGAAAGTCAAGCTCCGCAGCCCACACACATTTGCGAGCCACGTCTTCTACCCACACAGAGCCCCAGTTACAGAGGCCTCCCACAGTGGACTGCCGAGCCAAAGACGAGAGCCGTCGGCCAAGGCCATGTTGAAGGCTCAGGTATGGTCATTCTCCTGGGGTTGGTCTCCCCAGCTGCTTTTCTCTGGAACATGCTCAAGTAATTGGGGAAACAGGGAGCCAGAAAACCTGAGTTCCAGTGGCTTCTATCAGGAATCTACTCTAGTATGCATTCTTGAGAACAGGGACCATTTCGTCCTTCCCATCATCACATTTCCAGGCCTGGCGTGAAGCAAGCAATGGACAGAGCTGGACAGGAGGACCACGAGCTCCCTGCGAGAGGCCTGAGGAGTTGCCATCTCTGTGACCTAAGAGCTCCTCCCAGGCTGGTCTGGGGCAGATGCAACATGAAGACCTCCAGATGCAGCCGGGTGCCCTGCAGAGAGAGCCCACGGGTGTCAGTTTCTGGATGGCTGTTCTCATGAGTCCATCAGAGTCCGTGGGCTCTATTTCCCATTATCCCTGTGGCTAATTTCACCACTAGCGAGTGGTAGCAGCAGATAACCTCTTTACACACACACAGCAGGGGAAGTCTGCAGCCAGTCACAGCAGCAGGGAGCAGGCTGAGTGGTTAACTGGCAGATAATTAACTGAGAAATTCCCCACAGCCCTCTGCAAACTCCACTGAGAGGTGGAGAAGGAGGAGACATAAAGCCAGAAAGGAGCCTTTCCTTTCCTCAGCCACCACTGGTCTCACCTCAGAATCCAGGAGCTTAGAAGTAGAAAGGACCTTACAACTTACGGAGGCAAGTGTTGGAGAGGAGGTGGAGAAACTGGAGCCTTCATACACTGTTTGCGGGAATGCAAAATGGCGCAGCTGCTGTGGAAAACACTCCGGCGGGTTCCCAAACAATTAAACATGGGGTTACCATGACCCAGCGATTCCACTCCCAGGTATATACCTGAGAGAAATGAAAACGTGTGTCTATGCAAAAACTTGCACACCAGTGTTCTTAGTAGCATTACTAATAATAGCCAAAAGGTGAAAGCAACTCAATGTCCATCAACTGATGACTGGATAACAAAATATGGAATATCCATGCAATGGAACATTATTTGACCATAAAAAGGAATAAAGTTCCGGTCCGTGCTACACCATGGATCAACCTTGAAAAAATTAAGTGAAAGGAGCCAGTCACAAAAGGCCACATATTACATGATTCCATGAATATATGCAATGTCCAGAATAGACAAATCTATGCAAAGAGTAGAACGGTATGTGCTTAGGACTGGAGCAGGGGGATACAGGGGGACAGGGGGATAAGGGGGTGATAGCTGCAGGGAATGGGGCTTTTATTTGAGGTGATGCAGGTGGCAATGGTCACACACATGTACAATCATATTGAAAACCATCTAACTGTACACTTGAAATGTGTGAATTATATGATAGATGAATTAAATCTTAATAAAGCCATAAAAAATGAATGTACATGGGCCGGCCCCAGGAGCATCACCTTGCATTGTAATCTCTGGCTGAGGAGCTTGGAGCTCTCTCCAAAGAAAACTGCAGTTTTCCTGCCCCCAGGAAACTGCTGTCTCTATGCTTGTCTTACATGTTCTCACTTAAAAAAACAACAACAGAGTTTTAGAGCATACAAGACAGGGAGATGAACATATCCGCACGTGCAGTCTTGGTCCAATAAGCCCGTGAGGATGGGTGATGGGAGACCTGGTCTCAAAGCCATCTCAGGGCCCAGCTTCCCCAGACAGCGCTGAACTGCAATGTGTGAGTAGGCAAAGAAGGCCCATTAGTTTATAGCTTTCCTGAGACTGCGTTTCCACGTCCCACGGGCTGGTCCCCCAGGCTGCCCTCCAACAATCCTGTGCCGTGTTACAGATGAGGCTGGCCAGGTGTTTTCTCGGAATCGCATGGCCCTCCCGAGGGGAGGGGCCCTCCGGGAGGCAGCCTCCCCATCACATCGCCTACGAGAGTCTGGCGTCAGAAATCAACATGCCTGCTGCACACACACAGAGCACACGGAGCTCCGAAGGCTGCTAAGTGATTCTCAATGTCTAAACACGCTGCTCGCATCCCGGCTGTGCATCTGTCTCACAGGGCACTGGATCAAGATGGGGAAAAACACATTTTGCTTTTGGGAGCCTGTAGCTGCAGAGCTGGCCCTGACACTAACACAGACTTACATGGCCACGTCCTCCTCACTTCTATGAAAGCTCTTTTTTATTTTCCTATAGCTGGATAAAGAATGGGCCTGAAGCCCAGTGCAGCTGAGCTCAGATACCCTGCAGGCAGGGCCAAAGCCTGGAAGGCCTGTGCTCCGATCCAGAAACGTGTCTACCCAGCACGGAGAACAGCGGCCTGGGGACACACCCTGTCTACGCGGCTGAGAGCACGGAGGACGAATTTCAGATTTCAGCAAGATTAACAGTCTCACCAACACCCAAGTAAACTGTCACAGTATGAGACAGGCTGCACTGGGATTGATGGAGCAGGAGGCCACTCAGGTCCGGTCAGGAATATCGGGGGGAAAAGGAAGAATTTGTTATGCAGCAAAAGACAATGAAGAATGTGTCCATCTCATCCAGCACCATCCAGGAGAGGGGGTGGACTGCCAGAAAAAGAAACAAAAACCAAAAAACAAAATCAACATTCTAGTCTGATTTGCAGTGACAAGCCAAGAACAGAGCTGGGGACATGGAGCCATCAGAGCTCACAAGAAATATCCCTTCAGTTCGCCCAGTGGCCTTTGTTCTGAACCTATCCTTGACTCGAAGCAGGAGAAACAGCTGTCACTTCCCTGGAGTGTGCCAGCCACCATGCTAGGGGCTGGGGTACTAAGGGTACAAGACATGGGCTCTGCCCTGATACCCCCAGAGTGGCAAGGAGCAGATGCAGTATGGAGTGACAAGGACACCATGGGGGCACCTGGGAGTCAGCACGTAACTGGAGTCCGTCCACTTCTCCCACATGACCTTCAGTAGGTTCCTGAACTCTCGGTCCCCCAGTGCCAAAACGCCCTTGTGACTTCCTGTGTCGGTCCCAGCTACCCACCCCCTGGGAGCTCCCTAGCAGCAAATAGTGACAGTGCACATCTATTGTCTGCCCGTGGGGCCAGACGCCACTCTGCACACACTCGCATTTCATTGCTTTTAGAGCTCACAACCCCGTGAGGGGGATGCCATTACTCTCCCCAATTCAGAGTGGGGAAACTGAGGTACGGAGTGTTGTTAGACACATTGGTTGGCAACTGGGTGAGTTGCCTCCTTCTCGCCTCATGTGTTAGTGGACTGGCCACTTGGAGGGTGTCACAGGCTGGAAAGCTTTGGGGACACTGGGCTGGCTCAGGGAAGCCCCCTGACAGGCCGAGTGAGGAGGGGTCATGGCACCCTCTGTTGGGGCTCATGGCACAGTGGCGGTCTTGTCCTTCTACCCAAGACACGGGGGTTGCCCTTCCTCCCTCTAAGGTGGGCACCTGGTACTGCCCGGCTGTTAGAAGGAGGGGGTCTCCTTCTACTGCCCTCAGTCCTGTGGGCGCAGCCAGGTGCCCTGTGGGCAGCACAGAGCCCCGCTGAGCAAGAAGGGGCTGGTGCAGATGGGGCCCGGCGGGTGGGCTCTGAGACGTCGTCACACAGCCACAGATGTGGCTCCCCTGGGGTCCGTCTCCCCAAGGGCTTATCCAGCCCTCGGAATTATTTATGAAGGACAGTAATTACCTGGGCTTGCTCATGGCACCATGTTATATGGGGGGAAAGCATAATTTTTAATATATCCTGGGACCTCAACTATAAAAAAAAATAATGCATAGAAAAAGGACTATGAACAACAAATATCCCCAAACATCTCTCAGATGTGGTATTAAGACTAAATTTTCTTCTTTTTCCTTTTCTATATTTTCTCCCCCCACCCCCGAAATTGGATTTTGGCAGTTTTATAAGCAAGAAAAAAAAATTGTTTAAGAAAAATTTCTAAAAGGTCGCCTGTTGATGCCCTGGCTAGAACACTGGCTACAAGGGCCTTGTGCCCTCCCAGACATGGCCTGGTCACGCAGGGGGGACATCTGTCACTATGAGGCACTGGCCACACTCCAGGCCAGCAGAATCTGCTTAGACTCCTCCTGCAGGGACACTGCCTTGTCATCAGCCAGGCCTTTCTGCACCCATGAGCTGGTTGGCACACGGGTCATTTTCTGCCCTGTCAAAGCACTCGGGCCCTTGTGGGCGGGCAGTTCTCCCGTGCACAGAGGCCTGAAGTTCTCCACGTTAGTGG
>JAQIFY010002126.1:0-13593 GCA_028533085.1 Varecia variegata | reverse complement strand
CCTCAGCCTCCCGAGTAGCTGGGACTACAGGCATGCGCCACCATGCCCGGCTAATTTTTTTCTATATATTTTTAGTTGGCCAGATCATTTCTTTCTATTTTTAGTAGAGACGGGGTCTCGCTCTTGCTCAGGCTGGTCTCGAACTCCTGAGCTCAAACGATCCGCCCGCCTCGGCCTCCCAAGTGCTAGGATTACAGGCGTGAGCCACCGCGCCCGGCCAATTCTTCTTATTCTTAATGATTTTTATCTTAAAAACTATTTCATCTGATATTCATAGAGCCAAACCAGCTTTCTTTTCCTTTGCGATTTCAGATGGTATCTCTACCCATGCCTTTATTTTCAAACTTTTTGTGTCTTTATGTTTTAGGTATATCATTTATAAATTTCTTATACTGGGTTAGTTTTAAAATTCAATTTGAGAGTCTCTGAGTTTGAACCATCCTGTTTTGTCTGGAACACTTGTTGTTCTTGCTGATATATTTGTATCTATTTTAATTTTTTGTGCCTTCAATTTACTGTGCTACTTCTTTGCTTTCTAGTTTCCTCTTTTCCCTCAGTCTACTAGAACAAGTTGTCTTTATTGCTTATTTCTACTTTAACTATTTATCCTTAATTTTTCCCTTTTTAGTGTTTACCCTTAAAATTTTGATACTTATCCTTGACATTAAGACTAAAAGTAATCAAAGTTTTCCTTTATTCTCATATGATACAAAACCTCAGAAATGGTTTGCTCTGATTATCCCTCCCACCTTGCAAGTAATTACTGTCTAGAATATTAGTTTCACTTTTTAATGCCCTCAAATTCATCATCACCATCATCTTCATTACTATAGTTATTCAATACAGTCAGTGTTTAGTTTTGCCCACCTGTTTACCAATTTCTTTTCTTGCTCTTGCTTCTTGCATTTTCCTTCTGTCTTTTTGTTATAATTTTTTCCCCTTGATTGTATCTTTTACTAGTTCCAGCAGAACATCCCACTCATGGGCATTAAAATCTGATCCTAAAATGTCTAGGACCAACGCCAGAGCTCCTCCCCTTCCTGGGCAGCTTGGAGCCATCTCTCTTACCAACTGTTCCTGGTTCCCTCTTCCGTTCTGACATCTAAAGAGTCTCCTTTCTTTTCTTTAAGTTCAGTTGTTTATTTAAATATTTATATGTTACCTCTTTTTTTGCGTGGGGAGAGGGGTGTTTAATGGACTCAGGACAGCTCTGGGACATTAGACATGATTTTAAAGGCTTATATCACAGAAACAGGAAACACAAATATATATAGAATGATAATTCCATTTCAGGTTTATAGAACATATCAATGACTTCCTCCCAGTATATATGTCACTGTAAAGTAAAAACTATAAATTACTAAGTTTTTAATTCTTATTTTTTGACGCTTGTGAATTTATATATTGATTTATTCAATTTTCTCTGTTTTATGTTTTTCAAATTACAGAACACATGCTGGCTATATAGAGGAAAAACTAATTATATCCCTGCCATTCTCCAAGCCTCTGCCTCCTGCCAAGATAACCAGTGTTGCCTGCCTGGTGAATATTCCTTCCTGAAGTTCTCCTTGTGTAAAAAAGTACACAAATGTATCTACACAAACACAGGTAGTGTGTTTGTTTGTTCAACCAAAACAGAATATGCAGCTTGCTTTATTCAATTATGAGTATTTTATTATCCAGAATTTCTAAGAATTGTTAGCTTGACAGTTGTCAGATTATCTTAAAGCATCACTTTGCAGAACGCCAACTCACCCATTTGCTTTCCACCTCTGTGGATTCCAGTCTTGAACTAATACTCTCGTCTCTAGATTTACCCTTTGGACTTGAGCCTTAGCTTGTTTTCCAGGGTGGTCTTTTATTCATGATTCACCATAGTTCATATGCAAAAATCCATCCATACAAACACAGGTCAAGGGAGAACTGGATTAGCATTTATCCTTATGGAAAAGGTCTGGGGCTACATCTGGTCACTACAGGGTCAATGAGAATCCACAGTGCCATTAGGCTGCAAGGTGATACTAGGCCTGAAAAACATGTAATTTTGAAACCATGCATGCCTAGCTAACTAGACTATCTGTAATTGTTGTGGCTGAAGACAGACCTAGGATCTATTTGTCCAGGAATCGGTCTAGGACAATGATGCTCAACTCTCGCTAAACATCAAAATCATTTGGAAAACTCTTAAAAACACCTATTTCTAGGCCCAATCTGTAGAAATTCTGATATAGTTTGTCTGGATTGGGGCCCAGGCATTGGCATGAATTGATTCTAATGTTTAGCCTCTGCTGAGATGGGATAAAACCCAGGACACCGTGGTGACTCACCATCAGAGGTCATCTCTGGGACCACAGGTTCTCAATCTAATCATTAAAGACCCCTAGATTTATCTCTGGTTGTGGAAGTAGAAGATCTGGGATCTAGCCAAAGTTTATCACTTATTTATTGTGTGGGCTTCATCAAAATGTTTTCCTCTCTGAATCAGTTTTCTTATCTGTAAACACGGAGATTGTAATCCGTATTTCACACAGTGATTGTTGGGATCAGGAGATAAAATGTTCTTTCAAGTACTCTTTTGTAAGTTATGGGTCTCTTTAGAAGTTTAGAGCATGAGGTCCTTTCTAGGTCTAAGAGTTTTTGGTTCTCTAAATAGCTATTAACCTTTTTTCATCATGTGGGCCTATGAATTCAGTGGAAAAAATATTAAACATTATTCTGAGTGTTTTGATTTTCTGAAATGCCTCCTTCAAAAACTCTCCAAGGCCAGTCATTTAGGCCAGAATTAGCAGAATAACTTAAATAATAAAAGTGATTATCCAGGTTATTCTGGTCCCGGGATTATTTTCCCTGAGAAATATCCAAATAATTTAATTCAAGAGAAATTTTGAGTTAAAGTTATCTACAGTGTTAAGTAGGTTCCCTCTTCTCTCTTCTAATATAAATGAGGAGTTTCTAAGAGAGAACTCAAACTTTTGAATGAGGGCCTGTATAAAAATGCTGTGAGTAAACTTGCCTTGTTAAGTGGTTTAGTCTCATAGTCCAACTATTTAAATATTATGAAAGAGAGTAAAAAACCCATGAAAATTTAAATATCATTGCCAGAATGCTGCATTTTGACATACCATATAATTTTAACAAATACATTTTAGAGTAACAATTATATTCTCCATTCAGGCATGAGATCAGCTGAGTATGTGTGGATATTTCTCAAGCATTTGGACGGTGTGATTAGACAACACCTGGGGAGGTGGTCATTTCACACCTGGAAGTTGTCCAGTATTGTCAGCAGCATCTCAACTGGAAAGAAGTTACCAAAAATTAGTTTGGTTCTTTCTCTGTTCTTTAGAGAGGAATTTCATCTTTGGCCCTCTTTAGCTATATGAATTCCTTCCACTATTCCCTTAAAAAAATAAAAATAACAGAAATAGTGTGTTTCTCTTCTGTTACAAATTGAATCACAATTGTAAATTGTCCAGTTAAGATAAATGCACAAAACTATCATTTCTTCCTTAAGAGATAGTCAGGTGTACAACACAAAGGAATCGATCTCCTACCTCCTGCCCTCATCAGCGCTGTGTCTCTGAATGAAGGTGTGAGCTGCCGAGAAGACTTAATTTTGGCCATGGAGTTTGTGCAGGTTCTTGTTCTTTCCTTAGATGATCTTGAAGGTCATGAAAGACCTACAGCTATTTCCTCTTTGTCCAGAAAACATCAGATGTGGTTTCTTTTTTTCTATCTCTATTTGTGTATGTGCCATCAGCAGGAAGGAAAGAAGTGTTCTTTGAGTCACTACCTGTATTGGATTGGGAGTTTGCATAGATCACCTCTATCAATCTTTGTAAACTTTCTGTAAGGCACATGTTGTCATGCTGGTTTTCATGAAGAAGGAACTGAGGTTTAGCGATGGTATATAACTTGACCAAAGCCATCAGAGGAATGGGTACGTAAACTCCAGGGCCCATGTTTTGCTACGTATGTTAAGGGGCAAAGTCAAGGAGAGGATATATTTTCTGAACCAAAATACAGATGCTAGGCCAGGCACGGTGGCTCAGACCTGTGATCCTAGAACTCTGGGAGGCTGAGCAGGGAGGATCACTTGAGGTCAGGAGTATGAGACCAGCCTGAGCAAGAGTGAGACCTCATCTCTACTAAAAATAGAAAAAGTTACCCAGGCAACTGAAAATAGAAAAAAAAAAATTAGCCGGGTATGGTGGCAAGCGCCTGTACTCCCAGCTACTCAGGAGGCTGAGGCAGGAAGATCACTTGAGCAGGAGTTTGAGGGTGTGAGCTATCATGACGCCACTGCACTGTAGCCTGGCCAACAGAGCAAGACTCTGTCTCAAAACAAACAAAAACAACAATAAAAAAACAGATGGTATATTTGCATCTGGCATAAAGGGTATGAGATATTTATACTTGGGGATTTTGTAGCAATCCAGGAAGTAGATGAGGTGTATGTATTTCAGCTCTGGCTTCATTTCCTAGTCTTTGTCTTTCTCAGCTGAGGTTGGTTGGGCCTAAAACGGGTCTCACCTGTAAGCACAGAGCAAATTTATTGCAAAAATGAATGTTAGTGGGAACCGCTGAGTAGCAATGAGGCATGCCAGGACCTGCTTTAGTTGGAGACTGTGGGAGACTGTGGTTATTATCAACTCAAATCTAATCGATATGATTGATTGACTATTTATTAATAATACATTCAGCAAACATTTATTATACCAAGCATCTACCATAAATCATAATCTTGAAGGTGCTCAAGAAAGAGTGATGAACAAGACAGAAATCTTTACATTTATTGAGTGCAAGACAGATGCTATGAGGATAAATAGGTAATACCTGTCCTCAAAGGTTTTACAACCAAGTTGAAAAATCAAACATGCTATCATTAACTGATTAGTAGGTAATGCAACTAAGCTAGAGGCACAGGCAAGTTGCCAGGGAAGCACAGAATAGGATGGGGAAAGGTGGTGGTTCATAGTAGACGTTCAGGAAATTTGTTGGGGCTGGAGTATTTTAACTATGTATGCCTTCGATCACGAGAATAGAGAAAAGAAAAGTATTCTGGACTCTGCTACAGAATCCTGGAGGCCCTTGAAAGTAGTTGGAAGTATAATCCTAATGTATCCCAGGTTTCCCAGGAACAGCCTAGGAACCAAAAATTTATTATAAATATTTTAAGTCTATATTTAGTCTCTTAAGGCAATGCAAAGATGGAGGACATCTGCAGAGAAAACCTCACAAAAACTCCTGTCTCCAGGTCACTGTCATTATTCCGCTTCCACCCAGATGGCAGCTGCTCCACTAAACCCTCTTTCCTTTTTTGTATCCAACTCCTAATTCTTTAAACTCACTCTAGCATCCAGCTCACATGGTGTTTTCTGTTTCACAACCTTCCAGCCACACCGTCGTGGTTCTTTTTCATGGATATAGTTTTAGCTTCTCTGACTTCTGTTTTCTCTTGCCGGCCTATCATCCAGACTCTCCACAACCAAGGTGATCTTAGGGATCTTCCTAGAGAGCAAGAATCATTTTTTCCTTAGAATCCAAAGGAGAATGGACAATTGTGAATAGTGTCTGTATTAATAATAACATTTTCCCTTATTGTATGGGCACTGTTGAATTGTTTTGTGAAAGCCCCTTTTTCAACAGAATCCCAGATACTTGGGAATTTTTGAAGAGTTGAGAATTCTGGTCCTGGTGGAAGAGGCCTTAAATTCTGTCACTTTGCAACAGTTGTCCAAAGCTCGCAGGCCCGGCTTGCTTGGATTCCCTAGGATCCAACATAGGGAGTATAAATGGTTTTCCTCAATTGCTTCTCACCCTTTCTAGACCTCACTGAGAGCCAGAATAAAGCCACTTTCTATTTTAGTGTGGGTGACTCTAGGTATCATAACCAATAAATACAAATATTTCCGTGGCTTAGCCCTGTAAAACTTTATTTCTCCCTCACCTCACAGTCCAACTTAGTGTTCCTAGTTGGCACATATCTTTCTTCCGTGTAGTAATTCAAGCATTCAGGCTGTTGGAGGTTCTGCCATCACCAATGAGTGTCTTCCAAGGTGACCCTCTGTGTCCTTCCTTTTCCCTTCAGCTTGAAAGGAGAAGAGCCTGGGGGAGCCCAGGCAGGTTTTTATGGGTCAGCCCAGGAGGTGGCCCTTCTGCTCACATTCCGCTGGCTGAAACTCAGTCATGTGGCGTCCTGGTGGGGGGGATTCCCCCAAAGCAGGCCCTGAGATGGGGACTACCGTGCAGGAGGTGCCCCCGGGAGAAACCAGTAATTTCAGGGAAAGTCCCAGAGCTGGCCTGATCCTGCAGGGACCTCTAGAGCATAAATTACACCTTCAAGTAGACCCTACCCCAAGGCAAGGGGTCCAGGCTTTCATACTCTGGCTAAGGGCTCCCCTGGGGGCTCAGGGGGTTGTCAACTCCAAGGCGTATCTGGCCTTCTACAAGTACAGGGCTCCATTAGCCAAGGACAGTCCTCAAAAGAAAGTCACAGACAAAACCTTGGAATCAGAGCACCCCCAAGCAGGAGGGGCGGGCAGAAATCCTGCTTGGACTCCAAGGAGCCTGGCAAAGCACAGAGAGCGACCACTGCATGGCGGCACTGGATCACAAGGGAGGCTGGCTAATGTGACCCAGCCATAGCCTCAGGAAGACGAGAGAAGGCATGGATCTTGGTGAAACATAGCAGTACCTTCCCCACCTTTGTTTGTACCTGACACTCAGCTCAAATCCCTTTTTTCTTTAAGCACAGTAAGTATAGCATAGATGACGATTTCATCAGACTTCTGTGGGTGTGCGTGGGTGTGGGGGTAGGGAGGGTGGATTCCCCCACATATTCCAAGTGAAATGAAATTGCACAACTTAGCTCTTGTCTATTGTGACAGAAACTTTCAAAAGAAATATTAACACCCACTGATGCCTTTCTTTTGGTCTGCTATGGGAATCCCCCTGCCTGCTAATGTGGTGATCTTAGAGAACTTTCTGGGCCTGGGACCATGGGGCCCAAGGAAGGGCTCTGGCTCCCGTAGCCAATGACACAAGGTCTGAGCTCCTTGTGCTGGTTCCTGCTGACCTCTTCGGCTTCCTCTCTTATCCACCCTTTCTCACTCCCGACATTCCAGCCATTCTGAGCATATCTGGCTATTCCTATTTCAAGGACCTCTTCCCTTCTACTTGGAAAGCCCACCTCCTTCCTTGTTGGCTTGGTGAACTTCTCCTTATCCCTCAAAACCCAGCTCAGATGCCACCTTCTCTAAACACACTTTCCCAAGCCTGCGCAGATAGCCACTCCTTATGAGTATCTGGTTAACAAAAATAGTGATAATGACTACTATTTAATAAGAATGTACTCTGCACTTTATATACATAATCTTTTACACTAACTTGGAAGAGGAAGTGTTGTTATCTGCATTTTACGGGTGGTGAGGAGGTTGGACAGTTAAATTGGATGGCAGTACTCTGTTGAAGAGTACTAATCAGAGACCAAGTTATATTTATTTTTTAGGGTAGCATCAAAATGAAGACATATAAACATGTCTATGTGTGTGTGTATATGTATATACACATGCATACCTACAATCTCTATGCATATCTATCTATCTACCTATGTACCTGAGCATTTGAGAATCCCCAAAAGGGCAGAGGGTTCAGTCTAAGAAACACTTTCTTGTCTTCTGCCTTCTACCAAGCTTACCATCTCTCTGTATCTGTGTCTGTCTTTGTCTCTCTCTCCCTCTGCTTCTTCCCTCCCTCCTCTATCCCTTTCTTCTCTTTTCTTTTTTTCTGTGACCCCAAAGCCCGCATGGCCCTTTGTTCTGCATGCCTGTTCAAACTCTGAGCAAGGCAGACCATGCCATTAGCCTCAGTTTCTGCAGAGAAACAGCTTGTTTAAATCTCTAACCAGACTGTGTCCCCTTGCGTGGGCTGGGGTGATGGATGGAGGCAATTATGGCCAGTGTGCTTCCATTAGGGCCCCGCTGGCCCCAGGTCCTGGCAGTTCTCTACGGGGCTGGCTAATTATGGTGTGGAATAGCAATGGTAAGGGCCTGCGGTGGCGGAGCCTGGGAGCAGACCTCAGAGACTGAGCATCGGGACGCGGCAGTTGCCAGGGCCCAGCACGTTCCAGTTGGGGCTTGTTTGTCTTGGTCCCTACCCAGGGGCCTTATAACTCCAGAATCATGCCCTGCCCTGCCTGGGCCCTTCATGCCCATGCCAGGGTGCCCACAGGCTTGGAGTGCCTTTCTTATGGCCAGGAGTTTGACCTCTGAAGCCAGACTGCCTGGATTCAGTTCCTGGGCTTGTCACGTACTAGTTGGGTAACTTTGGGCAAAGACTCACTCTCTGGGCTTCAGTCTCCTCATTGGTAAAATGGGTACAAAATGGGACTGACCTCATAAGGTCATCGTGAGAGTCAAATGATCTGATTCAGGGAAAGGGATTAGCAGTGTCCCTGGCACACAGGAAGAGCTCAAGAAATGCTAATCATTATCATGGGTGTCAGGTGTATCACCTTATTCAGTGCTTGCGATAAACCTGTAAGGTAGAAACTAAGTCCATTTTACAGTGGAGGAAACAGAGTCTCAGTCTTAGGAAATCACACAGGTAGAGAGGGTAGGGGCGCCAGGACTGCAGTTGAAGGATGCATATTCCAAGCTCAGTGTGCCTTCTGCTGTGCTCTGTGGGCTACCTCTCGCCACCCTACCTTTTGCCTCATGATGTTAGAATTGTGACAGTCTTCTTTGTCTCTGAACATTTGTTCCTGCCTGCTCAGTTTGGGGTCTGAAATCCCACAGCCTTTTGGAGTGCATTGGGCATGTCCAAGCTCACAGTCCCAACAAGCATGCTGCCCTAGGGCAGCCTGGCCTGGCACTCGGGGGCCTTTGACTTCTCTTCCCAGTTCTGCAACTGACATTTTATGTAACCTTGAGAAACCCTTCCCCTCTCTGGGCCTCAGCTTTCCTATATGGAAAATTGCCTTAGTGATTCCCCTTCCAGCTATCTGTTTATCCTGTAGAAATACGTAAGCTCTTGGGCACAGATACATGTACTAGGAGTGTTCATTGCAACATTATTGTTTGCAATAATGAAAAATTAGAAACAATCTAATTATCCATTAAATTATTATAGCAAATGAGGATAATGAAGGGGAACTCTATGTACTGACAGGCAAATATGAGAAAACACGGAAAGATACATTGTTGAATACCAAAAGCAAGTGACAGAATTGTGTACAGAGCACAGTCCTATTTATCAAAATAAAATCCCTAAACTCTACATATGTATATGGACATGTAGGCAAATGCATAAAAAATTTAGAAGGAGACACAACAGATTCTTATTAATAGTTACTTCCGGGGAGAAGAACAGGATGGGGGTGGTGGTTAGTGAGGGGACTTTGGCTTTCACTTTTTATTTTATGTATTTTGGCATAGCTTTAATTTTTATAAGATTGCATTAATGTATTACTTGTTCAGGGTTTGTTTTTTTTTTTGCAACAAAATGAAGGGGTAGAACCTAAGAATTCCTTCAGCTTTGACTGCCCTCCAGATGGTGGTGGTCTGTGCATGCACACGTCTTGTTTCTCCTCACCAGGGTCTAGAAGGGTCTCTGGGCACTAGGGAGGGTTCCAGGCCCCGCCACTCAGAACATCCTTTTTAGGGAGCCAGGCTGGCCTTGACTGGCTGCCTCAGGGCTTGGGGAGGAGTCGGAGGGGCACAAAAGGACAAGGGGACTTCTCTCAAGCTTTCTTGACCTGGCCCTTTAAGTCTGATGGATCCAGAACTGGTTCCGGCCACTTGCAGGCTGGTGGCCACCCAGACCACAGTCTGAGGTGTCAGACCAGATTTATTTGTCTTCCCTGGTCTCCTGCAGTTCCTTCTGCTGACATTTCTCAAAAGGCTGCAAAAGCCTGAGCTCCAGGAAGAAAAAATGCCAAAAGAGGAACTCGGAGGCGGGTGCAGCTCTATTAAGCAGTGCGGCCGGTGATCTCTGTTCACAGGGAAAAACTGCTGGGTTTCAGAAAAATCAATTGATTTCTGTTCTGTTTCACTTCAGTTTCTTCTTTACCTAAGAACCGATTCTGTTGACGCTGTTTTCAACATCATAGAGCCTAAAAGGGCCTCGAGGGAAACGGCTCATTGACTTGGTCTTCCAGGGAAGCATCTCGGATATGAGGTGACATAATTTTCTAATAGCACCACAAATTAGTAAGCAGGGGGAAGGGTAGTCCTATATGTATTTTTCATGCAGTTCTCAGAGTATGTTTACATTTGTCCTGAGAACAAGTTTCCTCCTGTGGAATGTCCTCCTATGTAAAGGTCGTTTAAGGAACAGCCAAGTAGAAGAACGAGACTAATGGTTACCCAGCAACCAGTCTGTGAAAGGAAAGGAGGACGTAGGCAAAAGCATCTTGAAAGCCACGGCTAAGCGTGACTTCGCACTTGAGCTTGTTTCATAAGTTGCGGAGCCTCTCTCCCCAAGGCTAGAGTTTTATGCCTCCTTTCTCACCAGCATTCCTCTTGTGATGGTTAATTTCATGTCAACTTCACTGAGCTAAGGGATGCCCAGATAGCTGGTAAAATATTATTTCTGGGTGTGCCTGTTAGGGTGTTTCCGGGTCAGACCAGGATTTAAATCAGTAGACTAAGTAAAGAAGAGTCACCCTCACCAATGTGGGTGTGCATCATTCAATCCACTGAGAGCCCAAATAGAACAAAAAGTCAGAGGAAGGGCAAATTTGTTCTCTCTGCTTGAGCTGAAAACATCCATCATCTGCTGTCCTTAGACATCAGAGCTCCCGGTTCTCAGGCTTTTGGACTCAGACTGAGAGAATTCTTAGGAATTCTCAGACTGAATTCCACCACTGCTTTCCTGGGTCTCCAGCTTGCAGACAGCAGATCCTGGGACCTTTCAGCCTCTATAATCAGATGAGCCAATTCTTACAATGTCTCCTCATGCGTACTTTCTCCCTCTCTCTTGCATTTGTCTCTCTCCCCTTCTTTGGGTCTCTTCTTTCTCAACCAGGCTCAGCCTGTCTGTTTCTTCTCGCCTTTCTCTCCGCCTCTTCCCTCACTCTCCTGTGCTCTACATAATTTTCTTCCTGTTTCACGCCTTTCCTTTCCTCTAACCTAATTTGTCATAATTTGAAAATTAAACACATTTTCATTTTTGCTATATTTTTGCAGTATTATTTCAGGTCTTCTGTTCTGAATTTAAAGGCAGAAGAAATGGGGAGTTTATATTTCATTCTTTCAGAATTGCAAGGAAAATTACAACCTAACCAATACCAGCCCTAAACTAAGATGCTTTCTGTATGGGACTCTTGATGGATTTTTTTTTTTTTTGAGGAGTTGGGGGTGCGGGATCAGGAACCATTGATAAAACAAAGTTCCTATAACTTTTGGGAATGTTACAGTTTTAATTCTGACTCGGATTTTAGATTTTGATTTACTTAATGATTATATATTAATGACATTGCAGAAATATAAGTAACAGGAAATGTACCAGCAGAGCTGTCCCTTCCTTCTTTACCAACCCAATAACTGGTTGTAGTTTCTTTTCAGAATGTTCTGGGAGGCACAATGAAGACAGAACTGGGCCTACAGTTGAGAAATCTGGGTTTGAACCCTTGATCAGTCATTTGCTAGTTGTGTAACTGATAAGTCAACCTCTTGAAGGGTCAATTTCCTTACATGTAGAATGAAATCAATAAAACTACTTTTCAGGCTTGGGAGGGTCAAGTAAGAAAAGTTATGTGAAAGTATATGACTCATCCTAGGGGCTTAATAAATGTGAACTAATTATCTTTCTTTCTAAGCTCTTCTGAGCCTCTCTCATTCCCTCTGGTCATGTAAAAATATATGGGGATCTGCAGACTTGTGGAATCATCCCTAAGCAGGAGTCAGGATGAATATAAGAGACTAATAAAACAGACCATCCTACAAAACTCAGCTTAAGTGTCACTTCCTTCAGGAAGCTCTCCTTGACTTCTCACCTCCCAAGCTGAGTTGGTTGGATTCTCTCTGCTCTCACTTTTCTATGCCTGTCACAAGACTGTGCCTTCCTCTAGGCATGGATGATGTCTTGCTCATTGCTGGATCCCTTGTGTAGAGCAGAGTCCATGGGAAGCCCCAGGAAGCATGGAGTGATCCTTTATTAAGCCTTGAACACTTCACATCTTCACATGCCCTGTCTCATTTCAGCCTCACAACTGTATGAGGCCACCAATTATTACTCTCATTTCATAGACAAGGAGAATGAGTCTCATAGGGTTAAGTAACTTATCCAAGATCACACATCTGGTAATTGACAGAGACGGTTTTGGAACCTAGGCAATCTATCTGTAGAGCTCCTGTATGCTACCACAATCTTATACAGCTGAGAAAATGAAGAAATGAATAAATAACTGTATGAACTAATGAGCCATGTGGCCATGTAGGAACCACTCAGGGCTTAGTGATATAATTAACTTCATTTTGAACTTGGTCATAGTAAAGTTATAGCAGCCTGAGAAACCAAATTCTTGGTACTTTCCTCCTCTCTAATAAGAAATTTGAATAGCCTGAAATCCCTTACCTGTCTTGATAAATACAAATACAAAGAAATAAATAATGCAATATCTTCTTTCCCTTGCAGTTGAGACTTTGCAGCCATAATTCTGCCCCAAAGCCAGCAGATTGGAGGGGAGGAGGGTGAAGTAGCTTCTTAGACAGTTCAAAATAAATTCCCCAGGATAATTACCAACCAGAGTAAATTCCATAAATTTGATTTAATTGGCACCAGGCAAATGAAATAGGGAAGGAAAACATTCTTCTCCTTAAGGTCATCGGTGGTATCTCCGAAGCAGAATTTGGAAACATCAGGATAATGTAGAAACCAGCAGCAGTCACCAGACAAATTTCGCATTCAGGGCAGGGGAAGAAAGAGCCCTCATTCACTGGGCTTCTCATCTTTGTCGGACTCTGTGCTCAAAACTTACACACATGATATAATTTGTATGACAAACTTGAGAGGTCGGTATGATTGGTGATTGAATCTGCTAGCTATTGCTGTGTAACAAACCACCTCGCAACTCAGTGTCTTAAAACAATGGCTTATCACTTATACATCTGTGGATTGGCTGGAACTTGACTTGTTCAAGCCTAATTTAGCTGGAATAGCTTTGCTCCTCACTGCGAGTCTGTGGGCTGGCTGGTGTGGCTCTGGTATATGTATCCCCATCCTCTTCCTGCTATCAGTCATAACCAGGGTATGTTTATCTCATGTCAATGGCCCTTCCATTCACGTATCGTTGGCCAAGCAAGTCATGTAGTCCAATAAAAAGGGCAGGGAAGTGTACTCTGCCCATGATGAGGCCATGGCAAGGGTGTGGATGCAGGAAGGGGTGAAGAATTGAGGACAATGACTCAGTAATACAGGTATTATTACCTTCACACTGTAGATGGGAAACCTGAGTTCAGAGAGGTTGAAAAACTTGCCCCAGTCACACAGCTAGTATGGTATGGAAGACAGATTCAAGCCCAGGATTATTGGGTACCAAAGGCCATGCTTCACCTCCTGATTCTGATTCTTGACGAGAACCCTATGCAT
>JAQIFY010002125.1:0-13593 GCA_028533085.1 Varecia variegata | reverse complement strand
CAATGAACTGAGAACAGAGGATTCATGAAAGCGTTCATGAGCTCACATCCACATAGTCGAGCAATGCACTGTGGCAGTTTGCATACCTGAGGGCAGGTGAGTACTTTGGCCAGCCACAGACTTGGAGACTGAAGGGAGGAAGAAGAATCAGCCAGTCCTTCCATGACAGTGCAGACTACCTGGACAGGTAGGAATTTAGAAGAAACCCAAATGCAAGAACAAATCATTTCACCCAACAACAGCCTCCCAGGAATTTACCTAGAAATCAGCAGCAGAGGAGGAGCTGGGCCAAAGAGAGAAATCGCATAGTCCCACACATTCTCCCAGTAAGTAGATCTGTGGGCCTTGCCTGTCTTGAATTCATAGTTTAAGAAAAAAAAAAGTTTCAGCCCAACCCTGAATTTCAAAAGCATAAAGCCTCTAGAAGAAAGAGGGGAGAGTATCATTGTGACCTTGGATTGAGCAAAGATTTTTTGAAGTTGTCACCACAACATTAAACATTAAAGCAAAGATTTTTAAATTAGATTTCATTAAAATTAGAATCTTTTGTTCATCAAAACATACAGTTAAGAGAGTGACAGGGCAAACTTCAGAATGGGAATGGGAGTATACCTTTAAAATATACAAATCTGACAAAGGATTCATGACAGATTATTATAAGAACAAATGAATAAGAAAAGTACAATCTAAGAATAAAGTTGGCAAAAGACCTGAAAAGACATTATGCAAAAGAGGATATACAAATGGCTGATACATGTATTTATTAAAATGCTCAACAGAAGAGGTCCAGAGTGATGAGAGTGAGCATTGCCTGATTATGTCATTATAAAAACTGGTGTCTACTCCTGAATTCTATGGTGTCATCCTTTTCAAAAACCGTAGGTAAATAATTTCATCCACCAGAGTGCTGAGTGTCCAGGAATTCTGTAAAGTACTTCCTTCCATAGGTTGTCTTAGTATCCCTGAATGTTTGCAAAGAGTTATGCTTTTACCAACTTATATTCCTTGAACATTGAATTGGGTACCTAAAATAAAGAAGTGACAGAGGTAATGGCAATGAACACCTTCCTGAGAGACATTACAAAGAAGGATGGCAGCTGTATTCCAAGCCTGCATCAGCCTGGGTGTCTCAGTCAATAATTTTATGCCTTGGAAATACCAGCTGGTTTACTGAAAGCAAGCTGCACTATGCCAAGGCCCCTCCCCACCATCACTCCCCAGGAGATTTTCCTATTACTCAAATGCTTGTCTGGTAAGCCCTCAGAGTTCCTTCTGTGTTACCTGGATTGAGTCTCCTGGTGGCAAAATTGTGAAACAGAATTTTTTGGTCTTGTTTAGGTTAAAAGGGAATAAAACTTTTCTAAAATGCCAGCATCACTATTTCCAAAGATTAGGATAATCCTGTGTAAAAGAGGCCAAGCCTTCCAGAGAAAGTGGCCTGGGATGCCAGTACTTTCCAAGATGCTAATTTACAATATGAAATTTTTAAAAGATAACACTACTTAAATGAAGAAAAAAAAACACAATCCATAATCATAGACTCCCTATATAACGGATGGAGGAGAAAAAAAGGAGAGTTCTCGAGATATCCTAACCCTAAAATATACACATTTAACTTGAATCCAGTAGATTTTCATGAAAATGATATATTTTATTTTGTGATTCTATAAAATTATAAAGTGGACCTTAATTAACTACTGACATTGTATATTTAAGGTAGTTCTTCACATAAAACAAGGCTAACGGACAACGTAAACATCAATCATACTGTTCCCAAAACTGTTGTGTTACAATTTCTGGACTCACATTGGATTTCTTTGAAATGAAGGATGTATTCTCACCATCAATTTTCTCATGGCCTCTATCGCCTCCTTCTTCCTCTGGCTGGAGATTAGAGGGTTCAGCATGGGGATTACTAGTTATACTTATAACAGGCAAAATAGACTTTATAACAATAAGAGTAAAAATAAAAGGCAAATACAGTCATATATAATGAGAAATGCATCAGCTCACTAAGAAGATATAACAACTCTAAATATATATGCACCCACCTCAGGAGCTCACACATTCGTAAAAACAATACTACTGGACTTTAGGAAAGCAATGAACAGCCACATCATATAGCTGGGGACTTCAACACTCCACTGTCAGAACTAGACAGATCATCAAGGTACAAATCTGACAACGGAACACTGGACTTAAGCGAGAAAATAATCAGCTTGTACTACAAGGCATAGGAACGGTGGAAAGTGAAAGGTCTGTGGACACTTAGCCTCAACTGGGCAGGATATATGACAAGAAAACTACTCAGCTATAACATGGGCAATATTGTTCTGGAAAGGGAAGGATGATCTAGACACTGGAACCAAAGGTCCAGACGGTAGAGTCAAGACAAACAGAGCCAATTAACATGGACTAGGATTGGGCCCTCATAAAAAAAATAGCAATTTGTATCCAGTTAGATTTTGGCAATGTTATGGGGCAATGATTGCTATGTGACTGCTATATTCACTCTTTATAAACAAAAGTGTTGATAGAAGTTTGCTTACTCTTCTATTAACAAAGTCTGTTAGGTGTATAGACAACAGGTGACTTGTCTCTTTAGTTCACATATCTTCAAATTAAATTATGGCAGGTAACTACTTTTGAAAAAAATATGAGTACAACTTGGAATTTTCAGCAGATCATATATTTTTCTTAATTATAAATTCAACTTAATTTTATTAAAGGTAACTCACTTTGAGCCTGTGATTTACTATTTGATACATAAAAATCCACCCAGTACTAAAAAATAGTTCCATACTGGGTAATGATGTATGCTCAGCTATATTGGGACCGTGGAAAATTTCCTTTTATTATTATCTCTATGGGACATTATTGTGTCAAATTCTACAAACTAACAGATGTCATTAAGAAAATAATTTTCTTCCAAGCTCTCTCTTTAGAATACCTCTAATCTTGTTCCTGAGACTGTAGGTGAGGGGCTTCAACATGGGGATCACCACCAGGTACAACACAGATACCATCTTGTTCTGGTCAGATGAGAACCTGGACTTGGGCATCACATAAATGAATGTAATGGTCCCATAGAACAGAGTGACTGCAGTGAGGTGGGAGGTGCAGGTGGAGAAGGCCTTGTGGCGCCCCTCGGTGGAGCGCATCTTCAGGATGGTGATGAGGATGTAGACGCAGGAGATGGCTATGACAAACACAGTGACCACAACCATGGAGCCCACAGACAGTGAGGGAACAGCTACAAGGACACTGGTATCAAAACAGGAGAGTTCAATTAAAGGAAAAAAATCACAGAAAAAATGAGTGATTCTATTTGGTGCACAGAAGAATAAAGAAAAGAAGGAAAAGGTAAAGGAGAAAGTGTAAGAAAACCACCTGTGTAAGCCACTACGAGTAACTGGACACAGACTTGTGTGGACATTTTGGTTGAATAAAGCAGTGGGTTGTAGGTTGCCACAAAGCAATCACATGCCATGGCAGCCAGAAGGAAACATTCAGCTTTCGCAACAAACACAGCTGAACTTGGCTGGATAGTGCATCCAAGGTGGGTGTATTTCTATTTCCAGGAAGTTTACAAGCATGTTGGGTGTGAGAGAAGAGGAATAGCCCATGTCAGTATAATATGTAAAATATATTCTGTTTTACACATTACGCTTCCCTGAGTGCAATGATTCTTACAACTGGAAACAATGCTTGCAGGAAGCCAGGAACTGTGCCTGATGTTACAAAAGATAATGGCTCCAATTAGGGTCATGAACTTCCAAGCTTGGATGGGGCCTCTGTGCTGTCACTTGGGATCCTATGTGAAGACCTGTGAGGGCTATGCTCACCAAAGGGAGATGTCCGGTGTAACTCCTCAGGTATGGAGAATTTGTCCCTTATGAGGTTCTATGTGGGTGTCTTGCATACTATTTAGTCTTTTTTGTTTCCTGTGATTGTATATGCTTTAACATCATCTTTTATCTTTTTAAACAAAGTAATATTATGATCTGTGTCTATTAATTCCCGTATCTTAAATCTTAATGATTCTGTTTCTATTTTCTGCTATTTCAACAGGCTCTCATATTTGCTATCTTATTCCTTTTATGACAGTCATTATTTTTCACCATATATTGGTTATTGTATTTGAATAGTTATTGGTAGTAATAGTAGAGGCTTGGATTGTTTGTTTGCTTATTCAGTTCACCTGTCCTTAACCATCACATCCAAGTTCAAGGCTTGAGATCCCTAGACCTCCAGGGCTGCTAATCTGTGCCAGGCTTGGTTACTTCAGCTTTCCCTTTATCCCAAGGAAATATGTGAGGTGTATCAATCAGACTTCTGTGCTGGATGTGCCCTAGGCTTGGATTTGTGCCCCTCTCAACCCAAAAGAACACTAAATCCACAGCACAGACTGGTAGCACTTTCTTCTCACTTGTCAAATTCCCCCATGGCAAAAGCATTTTCAAGTGTTAGGTCTACTTCTCTGGGTCCTCACACTTTCTGGTGAGGCAATCCCTTATTATCCTGTAAGCTCCAAACTGATATTTAAGATATCTAACACTTCATCATTTGTTTTATTTGTACCCACCAGGCGATTGATTAAAATGACCAACCCTGCCATTGTGGGAACAGAAACCTCAAAGGGAAGTAACATACCTGAGAGTAGAAGCTTAGACTTGCACAGCTGTTCACAGATATCACCATATTCGACATGAACCATCCTCACCTCCTACAATTGTTGCTCAGATGTTATGTTCCCAGTGAGACCTGTGGTGACCATTTCCTGCCCCTGGCATAGCAGCCTTCCATGCAGGGCTCTACTGTTTCTTTATTCATAGTACTCATCCCCTTCTAATCATCTGTTTTGACTTACTTGTTAGTTTTATTGTCTGAACCCTATGCTAGAAGATAAATTTCATGAGGGCAAACATTTTTGACTGTTTGTCACTTACATCCCCAAGAGCCAAGGACAGTGCTTGGATTATGAGTCACTCAATATATTATAATTTTTGAACGTATGCAAGAGCAAATTGATGAAAGAAATGCTTTATTTCCTGTGGTTCTGTCAGCAAACAGCTAAGAATTTATGTCTGAAACACTAAGCAGAGGACAGGAAAGGAAAATAAATGTGGTAGTTGTCACCATGTGGAGGTTGATAAAGTCTCTCCAGGGGCCAGTCAAAATTTTAGGGGAGAGACAGTCAAGTCCCCTGGAGCCTCCTGAGTTAAGATGTGAGTGAGACCACAAACCAGGTTTTTCTCTACAGTCTCAATGTCACCCTGCAATTGGATTATCCTTCAGGAAATTATTGCTTGTTTTTATTTCACCCAGTTCCTAAGGAATCAGAAATTCTGCTCATTCCAGCAAAATAAATCAGTCATTTTGGCCTGACAGACAGAGAAATTCACAGGACAGTCAGAGACAACTCTTCTCGTTCTCCTCTAGTGCCCCTCTAACTATGCCAGAACCAAAGGCCAGGAACACAGATCAGGATTTCATGGGCCCACAAAACTCATTCCTAGTAGATACCATTGTGTATGGAGAATGTTTTCAGCAATGTTATTATTTGGTTTCACTTTGTCATTTCCTTTCAGAATGGACTTAGTCATAACTACAGTTATAAGGCTTATCTCAAGATAAGCTGATTTTGAAAATGGACACAGTCTAAGGGTTTAGCAGTATAATAATCTTAACTTATAGTAGAGAATAACTTTTAGAAAAAGTATAAATAAAATTTGAAAGGATTTGAAGCAGATTAAGCACATTTTCATGTGAAATAATGTTTTTCTAATTATAAATTTAATTTAATTTTATTGACAATAACTCACTATGGGCCACTGGTTTACTATTTGATCTGAAAATCTACCCCCTACATTTACTAAAAAGCTCCACACTGAGTAACGATGCATGAGCAGATATATTTTAACCACAGACACTCGATTTCCTTTCACTATTAATATTTTATTAATGAGACATTATTGTTTCAAATTCTACAAAATAAAAGGTATCAGTAAGAAAATATTTTTCTTCCAAGCTCTTTCTTCAGAGCCCCCTTGATCTCCTTGTTCCTGAGACTGTAGATGAGGGGGTTCAACATGGGGATCATCACCATGTAGAACACAGACACCACCTTGTTCTGGTCAGTCGAGTAGCTGGACTTGGGCATCACATAAATGAATGTAATGGTCCCATAGAACAGAGTGACCGCAGTGAGGTGGGAGGTGCAGGTGGAGAAGGCCTTGTGGCGCCCCTCGGTGGAGCGCATCTTCAGGATGGTGATGAGGATGTAGACGTAGGAGACGGCTATGACAAACACAGTGACCACAATGATGCAGCCAGCAGAAAATGAAGGAACAGCTGCAGGGACACTGGTATCAAAACAGGAGAGTTCAATTAAGGGAGCCAAATCACAGAAAAAATGATTGACTTGATTAGGGCCACAGAACGATAAAGAAAAGAAAGAAAACAGAAAGGAGGAAGCATTAAGAAAACAACCCATGTAAGCCACTACAAGTAACTGGACACAGACTTGAGTGGACATTTTGGTTGAATAAAGCAGCGGGTTGCAGATTGCCACAAAGCGGTCATAAGCCATGGCAGCCAGAAGGAAGCATTCAGCTGGCCCAAAGAAAGCAGCTGAAAAAAGCTGGATGGCACAGCCAAGGTAGGAGATTGTATTTCTCTCCACCAGGAAGTTTACAAGCATGTTGGGGGTGACAGAAGATGAAATGCCTATGTCAGCAGAAGCCAAGTGGCTCAGAAAAAAATACATAGGGTGATGGAGCTGAGAGGAGATTCTGATTAGAATGATTGTGCTGAGGTTGCCAGATATGGTCACCAGGTAGATGCACAGGATGATCATGAAGAGGACGACACGAAGGACTGGATCATCTGTTAAGCCCAATAAAATGAACCCTGTCACAGCAGTGTGGTTCCCATCCACCAGGGTATCCATGAGACAAGGTACTGCTCCGAAAATGAACCTGTGATGCGAATGGTCCACTAGTTATACATTTGTCAGTTTCATTTTTGTTAGTGCACATGGTCATTATAAAGATATTCAAGCACCAGTATATTTTTTATATGAAATGATGAATCTATCTGTGCTATGAAAATTATTTTTTTCTCAAACACCAGAAAAATTTCCTTCAAATAATGTCCTTTATTTGTCATATTGTTTCCAAAAAGGCAGTTAAAGTGGCTTTAAATTCAAAGTATAAAAAATATAAGGCAATGAGAATAGCAAAGAAGATTGGCAAGTATATAAAAAAAGAAAAATATGCATATAGAGCTTTTAAATAAAGACTTGAGTAATAGCTAACATTTATTACATGCTTACTAAATGATAAGCCTAGGGCTAAGAATTTTGTATACATAGTCTGATTCATTTTCCATAAAACAATGTTAGTTTCATTATTATTTTATAGATGCATACACTGAGTCTGAAAGTGGTTATGTAACTTATACAAGATTACATAGCAAGTGTTGGAGTCAGAATATGAACCCAGGAAATCTGACTGCTTATTCCTTTAATAACTGCACAGAAAATAAAATTAAATAATACCATGAAGTCCAACACACCTGGCAATGAGTGGATAACAGCTTAACCTTTAGGTCTTCTGGCATCTAACGTGTCAAAGAGGAAGTTGGTTAGTAACATATTTCACAATATCTATCAGTTAAATAAGAACATTTTTTAAAAAGAAGAAAAAATTATTTTTGACTCTATTATCAGAAACTAATTTCAAATTACTATTATAAATAAGGTCACTTACTGTGAAAATTTATTGGATATCTTTAAAATATTTATAATTAAATATATTATTGTTTTATTTTTTCAAGTAGTTTCAGATATCAATGTAATCAATAAGCAAAAAACATGATTAATACTTATGTTAATCATATATAGCATATTCAGTATGCTATAAAAATACACTTATTCAAATAAATCAGATAACTTCCTACTGTAACAACGTTTTCTAATTGTGGTTTTGCAGAATGAATAATAGCATTTTCAACATAATATAGAACTGAATAAAGTATAGTCTAAGAATTGAAGAAGGCATATCCAGCTAGTGGCCAGGTTGATCCTAATCTCCTAGTTTTCTGACTTTATGTCCCAAGCTTTGTATAGTATGTTGTTGCTTCTAAGCTAAAAGCATTTGGATTCATAAGTAAAGTAAGTCTTACTGCAAATATTTACATCATCTTCACATTTTTAATCTTTAATGGAAGTATTTATAATATCCATAAGCACTGAAAGTGTCTCAAAGCTAGTGAGTTTATTAACAGTATTGCAGAGTGCCCAATTTGAACAGTGCTGAAAGACCATCTGAGTTTCTGTCCTATGGGTAGATAAACAGGGAATCCTGGTGACTTGGATTATGCCTGTTTACTCACATGAAACTGATGGTGGAAACAGAGCACTTCAGCCAAAGTTGCTCAGTAGCTGACTGCTTGATCACATCTGCTCTGTTTCTGCACTATGGCTTGTGAGTACAGATATAAAATGTTCTCAAAGGGTAAATGAAAATCAATACATCAGATTCATTAACAGGAGCCAACGTCTTACCTCTTGCAATAAGAACTCATCGATCTTTCAGTAACAACTCAAAGTCATAGCGGTTATATAGGTATCTTTCCTTTTTGCTTTCCTTTGAGGAAAATTCTCTAAAGACTGTAGAGATTCAATTGTGAATTCAAAGGCACCGTGGAGCATCATTATTTTCTGTAGTGGAAATTGAGCAGTTCAATTCACACACAAAAACAACTAATCTTTCCAGATTCTGTCAATTCTCAAGTGGTCAATTTATTCTTTTGTTTCTATATAGGTGTTCATGCATAGTTCTATAACCTTTGTTTAATAATTTTTAGAGCATATAATAAATTCTTATAAAAAATATAGGTTCCAAGTTTAGTATGATATTTCGGATTAAGAAATATCCAGTACTAAATTTCAGATACAAAATGCTAACCTTAGCTTTATCCATTCAATATTGTTTATTGATAAGTATTTTGTTTCGATATCTATGAGATGAGACATGTCATTAAGTACCTTGAAGGGATATGAGGTGTAGCTTGAGGTAAAGTTTAATTTTATTTTAATTTTTTTTATTTTAGAATATTACAAGGGTACAAATGTTTAGGTTACACATATTGCCCTCGCCCCACTCCAGTAAGAGGTGCAAGTGTGCTCACCCCTGCAACAGTGTGCACAGCACCCATTAGGTGTGAATATACCCATCCCCTCCTCCCCCCTCCCACCTACCTGACACTTCATGAATGTTACCACCATATGTGCACTTAAGTGTTGATCAATTAGTACGAATTTAATGGTGAGTACATGTGGTGTTTTTTTTCCATTCTTGTGGTACTTCACTTACTACAATGGGCTCCAGGTCTATCCGGGATAATACAAGAGGTGCTAGATCAACATTGTTTTTTGTGGCTGGGTAGAACTCCATGGTATACATATACCACATTTTATTAATCCACTCAAGTATTGTTGGGCACTTGCGTTGTTTCCACATCTTTGCAATTGTGAATTGTGCTGCTATAAACATTTGAGTGAAGATGTCTTTTTTATAGAATGTCTTTTTTTTCTTTGGGTAGATGCCCAGTAATGGGATTGCTGGATCAAATGGTAGTTCTACCTGTAGCTCTTTGAGGTATCTCCATATTACTTTCTACCAAGGTTGTACTAGTTTGCAGTCCCACTGGCAGTGTATGAGAGTTCCTATCTCTCTGCATCCACACCAACATTTATTCTTTGGGGACTTTTTGATAAAGGCCATTCTCACTGGAATTAAGTAATATCTCATTGTGCTTTTGATTTGCATTTTCCTGAAGATTAGAGATGTTGAGCATTTTTTCATGTTTGTTGGCCATTAGTCTATCATCTTTTGAAAAGTTTCTGTTCATGTCCTTTGCCCACTTTTTGACAGGGTTGGTTGATTTTTTCTTGCTGATTTTCCTGAGTTCTACATAGATTCTAGTTATCAGCCCTTTATTGGATGTGTAGCATGTGAATATTTTCTCCCCTTCTGTAGGTTGTCTGTTTGCTCTCCTAATAGTTCCCTTGGCTGTGCAGAATCTTTTTAATTTGCTCAGTTCCCATTTATTTATTTTTGTTGTTGCTGTGATTGCCTTTGGGAGCTTTTTCATATACTTTCATTGTAAATTTTAATTCAGCTTGCATGATGCTTCAACCAAAAAAATGCTTGAGATTCTCAATAGATATATATTAGTGGTAGAAATTAATTTAGAGAATATTAATATCTATAAAAAATTGAATCTTCCTATCTGATATGTTTATTTATTTATGCCTTGCTTTTGCAAAGATTTTGTATCTTCCTTTATTTCTAAAAATGTAATACATTTTTAGGTATAAAAACATCTTAAAATTTCCTTTTCTAGCTGGGCATGTGAAGTAATTTTGAAGTGTTAATTTATATTCATTCACTTTATTAAACTTTCTAAATGTTTTATACACACATGCACATACACATATGTAATATTACCTTCGTATCATTTAATCCTCCAGTGCTATGTGATTTGTATAAATATAATATACAGTTTTGAATTAAGAAACATTTGACTTGAAGAGGTTAAGAAACTTATTCAAAGTCACAGCCACATCTCTTTCCAAAGCCTGAAAACCACTGAGACAAACTTTCTCCTGTAGAAATACCTGCATGGGAGGAGTAAGGTATAATCAGAGTCACTTCCTGCACACTTTATATTTTCTCAGAAACCTCACAATGAACTTAAACATTTTTAATGATTTGCACATGTGAGTCAATTATAGCTTATTATATCTTCTGATAGTCAATTGTGAGTAAACATTTTGCAGTATGTTGAAGTAGTTGTGTAGTAAGTGTTCAGGTGGAAAGAGATATCTGAATGAGGGCACTTCTTCCAGTGACCTAACTGGGATGAAATTATGGCTGCACACTTCTTTACCGAGGTTAGTTTATCCCAAGGAAACGCCTGCAACATGTGTAATGACATTCCAGTATTATACCTCCTTTCCATTTGCAGGGCCACTTCTGTCACTACTTAAATTTTGGTGTATAATCCCCTTGGATCTCCTGCAATAGATGCAGAAATATTCTTCCTGCTTCTTTCTTCTTTAGTTTCAGAACTTGAAAATATTTTTAGCATTAGAAAAGGAATTCAAGTTTTTATGTACATTTAATATACACATACATACACATACAATAAGCATAGAAAAGAGTTAAAAACCTAAGAGTGGTAGATAGCTACTGTTTGTCTTCCCACATCCAGTTTCTACCCATTTCCACCTTGATATAATCCCAAGAGACCGACCTATGTGGACTATATCAACAGCCTCCCTCGCCTGTGGCTTCTGGAAAACACTGGCAGAGGAGAATGAGGTTTGTGTACTTCCCTGGCTCTTCCCCTCCTGGGTCACATGAGTTAGCTGGTGATGCTCCACCAAATGCCTCAGCTCCTGAAAGGTGGTTCTCTTACCACAGCTCTGCAAGGTTTGGTAACTGCTCACAACTTTTGCACCTTCAGATTTTGAGCTGATCACTATTCCTGAGTGCAGCGTTACCCTTGAAGCTTTTCCTGAACTCTGCCCACAACTTTGCAAATAGTTCCTTCATTAAATTCCCCTCAATTATCCACACTGAGTGAGTCAGCAATTTCCTTCAGTTGCCCTGAATGATAATATAGACCATTTTCTACAATTTATCTCCTGCTAACAACTTGATATTTATTCTCCCAGACATGTATTTTTTTGAAAAAACAAAGTTTTATTTTTACAAAATTAAAATCATACTATAAACATAATATATAGTTTATAACCTGATTTTACAGTCAATAAATTATGGACACTGATTGAACGTAATGCAGTTGAAATTATTCATGTCTAAATTCATTAAACTGACTTATAGAGAATTCTCCAGTGTAAGCATAACTGTTTTCCAATATTATAATCCTTTATTCTCCTATATTTACATAGCAAAATGACCCAGCTAAAGTGAGTTACTCATTGTTCCTGAAATATCCTCTATAGTTTACTGCCTCCTAGTCTACCCTTTTGCTGAAATCATTTTTCACCTACCAGCTAAGTATGACATACATTCCCATGTGGCTTCAATTTTACCACTCTGAAATTGCTCTTGCTAAATTACCTAAAGTTGCCACATTGCCAAATCTCAGAAGGATTAAACAAGTACCCACACTTTCTCATCTTGAATCACTTTCATTTTTGTATTCTGCAAACTTACATTCCTGGTTTTGATTTCATCCTTCCTCTCTTGCCTGTTTTTGTTAATCTTTGCTAGATTTTGCAACTCTGCCAGACCCTTAAATGATGGACTATCCCGTAGTTTATCCTGTATATCCTTATATTTACAGCCACTTACGGGTCTCATGCAATTTCTTCAATTTAAATATTACATAAATATTGTTTACTCTTTATACATTCAACCCTGATTCTTCTCTGAGCTAAAAGACTTCTGTATTCAACAGTAGTAGGCAGGGAGTGTTTGAAGAAAACTGAAGAAAATATTTTTGATGTTTTAATTCTCTTGGGTACCCATCTAGAAATGGAATTGCTGAGTGATAGGGTAACTGTATTTTTAATAGTTTGAGAAACTGTAAGACAGTCTTCCAAAATGACTGCACCATTTTACATTCCCTTCAGCAGTGTAAGAGGGCTCCGATTTTCCATGTTCTCACCAACACTTTTATTTTGTCTTACTTTTTTATTCTAACAATAAGAGTGGGGGTAAAGTAGTATCCCATTGAGGTTTTATTTGCGTTTTTCTGGTGACTCTCACAATATTTTTGAAGAAAATATATCAGCTTGTACTGTAAGGGACAGGGACAGTGCAAAGTGAAAGGTCTGTGGACTCTTAGCCTAGAGTAATCAGGAAGTATGACAGGAAAACTACTAGCTATAACATGGGAAATATTGTTCTGGAAAAGGAAAGATGATCCAGACAGTCCAGTAGGTAGAGACAAGATACACAGAGCAAACTTAACATGGAGTAGAACTAGGCCCGATAAAGAAAATAGCAATTTGTATCCAGTTGGATTTTGGCAATGTTACAGGCCAACGTTTGCTATGTGACTGCTATATTCACACTTTATAAACAAAAATGTTTATAGAAGTTTTCTTACCCCTCTATCAACAATGTCTCTTAGGTATATAGGGAGCAGGTAACTGGTCTCTTTAGCTCACTTTTCTTGAAATACAATTATGACAGATGACTACCTTTGAAAGAAATATGAATACACCTTAGAATTTTCAGCAAATTATATTTTTTCTTAATTATAAATTTAACTTAATTTTATTACAGATAACTATGACCCTGTGATTTACTATTTGATATCTAAAAATCCACCAAGTACTAAAAAAACGCTGTACACGGGATAATGATATTGGTCAGCTATATTGTGACCACAGAAAATTTCTCTTTATTGCTGTATCTATGGGACATTATTGTATCAAATCCTACAAAATAACAGGTGTCATTAAGAAAATATGTTTCTTCCAAGCTCTCTCTTCAGAGCCCCCTTGATCTCCTTGTTCCTGAGACTGTAGATGAGGGGGTTCAACAT